>SJXQ01006982.1:0-39131 GCA_006408695.1 Aepyceros melampus | reverse complement strand
AGGGCCACAGGGGTAGTTTTTTTGGGGGGGTGGGGTGGGGTATACTATTTTATTAACATTTAAAGTTCAAGAGTTCAAGTATATGCTAGCCTTATGTTCAGATTTTTTTAAATGAAGATTAAAACAAAGCTTTAAGGGTGCAACGTACTGGACCAATGTATATTAACCAGCTAGACAACCTAAGCGGCGGAGTAACTGTTTAGGAGCACATGTACAGGGACGAGCCCTGGAATTGGAGGGAAAACCCACCATTCAGTTCTTGGCTGTCGACCGAATCTCCCCTTGATTTCAGAGTTGAGATGAACCCAGGAAGTCTGTCTGTGTACAAAATGCACTGAATTCAGGACCAACAGTAGCAGGATAGATTGGCCAGAGCCAATTCGGATTGTGGGGGCCCCGGGTTGGCTGGAGACTGGGAAATGTTGCAATGAGAAGTCCAGGATCGGTAGAGAGCAGCCATCTTCCGAAAATCACTGATTTCAAACAAGTTCCTGAGATGCTTTTCAGAAACAGGGCACAGAGGTGTTTTTTTTTTTTTTTTAAGTTACTTGACTGTTTCTTTTAAAGCGGTTTTAGGAAACTGAGTAAAAAGTACAGCAATTCTTCATATCCATGCCCCAGCACTTTTTCCTGTTTTTAACATCTGGCATCAGCCAATTCGCTGGGGAAGGGATAGGCTACCCACCCCAGTATTCTTGGGCCTCCCTTGTGGCTCAGCTGGTAAAGAATCTGCCTGCCATGCAGGAGATCTGGGTTCCATTCCTGGGTTGGGAAGATCCCCTGGAGAAGGGAAAGGCTACCCACCCCAGTATTCTGGCCTAGAGAATTCCATGGGCTATACAGTCCATGGGGTCGCAAAGAGTTGGACACGACTCAGTGACTTTCACTTCACTTTCTATCAGCCAATTAGGCACCAGAGGTTTGGAAGCAAGAGTGTAAGGATGCTTTTGTGATGTTAGGAAGACACCTGGTATCTGTGTGCTGACGGGACTGGAGTCAGGATGTACCAGCGGCAGGAACACAGTCACAAGACCATGACCAAGGTACATGTATGGTGAGGAGAGGATGAATCCCGGCGGAAGTATCAGGGGTAAGAGGATAGATTTTATCCTGGAGACTTTTACCCGCTAAGCAGTTAGCAAGATGTGCCACCTGAATGTGAAGGAGCGAGTGGGAGGGGGCAGACCAGTTCAGGCAACCATTCCAGCCATCATCCACGCATCGCCTCTCTGCTCCAGGTTCACCTCCAGTACTGGCTGGGGCAGAAGGAACTGGCCTCTGTCTGCACTGCTCCTTTAGCATGTAAGTGGAAAGTACTGGATCAACACTGCAGGAAGAAGGAAGCTTCTCTTCTGATGTGATACGCTGAGCTGTGCTTTTTCTTCCTCTTGTCACACGGCCGAGCCGTGGTACAGACATATGTGGACATGCAATGGCTCCCCTGCCAGAGACGCATGCCCAAGATATGCAGCCCCTGGCTTCATCTGGCACCATATTGCTGTGGCCCTCCCTATGCACGCATGACCATGCTCTGGGTCTCATGCTAGTCATGGTGTCCTGACTCTCTGTGATCTGCCATCAGATGGGGCACCCCCGCACCCCAGAGGGTGGATTCCTGCTGCCCAGTGACTCAACAAGCTCTGCCATGGACATCTAGTCAACTCCTCCCGTGGGCTGCAACCATACCTTCTCCAGCAACATCTGAAACCCAACCTAGGGAGGAAGACCTACTTCCAGATGTGTCCTTCTGTGCATACTCCACCCGCCCCTCCCCACCCGCCCCAGCCTTAAGCTGCCGGTTAGAGTCCTCTTTACATTTCATAATTGCTCAGAAGACCACCTGCAATGCAGCAGATGCAAGTTTGGTCCCTGGGTCGAGAAGATCCCCTGGAGAAGGAAATGGCAACTCACTTCAGTATTCTTACCTGGAGAATCCCATGGACAGAGGAACCTGGGGGGCTACAGTCCATGGGGTCACAAGAGTAGGACAATCTGGCACCATATTGCTGTGGCCCTCCCTATGCACGCATGACCATGCTCTGGGTCTCATGCTAGTCATGGTGTCCTGACTCTCTGTGATCTGCCATCAGATGGGGCACCCCCGCACCCCAGAGGGTGGATTCCTGCTGCCCAGTGACTCAACAAGCTCTGCCATGGACATCTAGTCAACTCCTCCCGTGGGCTGCAACCATACCTTCTCCAGCAACATCTGAAACCCAACCTAGGGAGGAAGACCTACTTCCAGATGTGTCCTTCTGTGCATACTCCACCCGCCCCTCCCCACCCGCCCCAGCCTTAAGCTGCCGGTTAGAGTCCTCTTTACATTTCATAATTGCTCAGAAGACCACCTGCAATGCAGCAGATGCAAGTTTGGTCCCTGGGTCGAGAAGATCCCCTGGAGAAGGAAATGGCAACTCACTTCAGTATTCTTACCTGGAGAATCCCATGGACAGAGGAACCTGGGGGGCTACAGTCCATGGGGTCACAAGAGTAGGACATGACTTAGCAACTAAACTACCACCATCTCTACCCGAGTTTAATAATCAAGCTTCCTCCCTTCAGTTACTCTGAGGTTTCTGTCTCGTGATTAGAATCCACCAGTGGAGCAACTGAGTGGATGGTGGTGGCCCTAATTGAGACCGAGGAAGAAGATAGTAAAGATAGTGAAGTCATATTTGCAGTGGCTACATTTCAGGTGCTTGTGGGACTACCAGGTGGAAAAATCAAATAGCTGATCGGGACACGAATCTGGAACTCAGGCAGATGTCTTGAGCACATATACAGTGGATGAAGTGAAACCATCCAAGACATGGAAAGTCTCAAAGGTCAGAAAGACCAAGAATGGAATCCTTAATCTTCCCAACGTCCAAGGACGAGGCAGAGCCAAAGAATACCAAGGACCCATCCTAGAGGAGGGAGGAGAACTAGCAGAACCAAGGAAGAAGGCCGTGATAAGATAAGTCAGACCACTTAACAGATGTGGCTCATTTTCAGAGTTTGCTTCGAAGCTCAGAATGTTCTCAGGAACAGCATCCCCGAGAGGGTCACAACGTGTAGCATGTAAACCTGTCAGCTCCGTGAACACCTCCCGCTTGCTAAGAGTGAAATGGTATTAAGGAATGCTGGCGTGTGGCTGCCTTCGCTTCACTGGGAACGCACCCACAGGCTCACAGGTCGTGGTGTCTCTGGACTCTAAACGTCACTCAGATTCCTTGGGGCCTGAGGCCCTGAAAGCCTCTCTGACACTGAGAAGGCTCTCGGAGAGGCAGGCGAAGCATTTTGCCCCTGCAGAGGTGGAGTTTAACAAGGACACCGGAAAGATAATTCCATCCCTTAGGAGTTTCCTTGGACTCGAGGGCATGCAGGTTGGATCTGGAGTCAGTTGGGGGCCCCTGGCATGATCTGAGAACTGTCTGACCGTTCAGACATTTCCTGGGGAGATGCAGCCTTACATGGAAGCCGTTGGCATTTGATCAATCGCACCAAGTTCTAAGCTGTCTGGTGCCTAACAGGCATACAGCGCTTGGATTTGTAATGAGCGGGTCTTGGGACTTTGAGCACTAAAATTTGCATGCAGTTCTTGACATTTTATGTGCCCTTGGGACACAGTGAGAATTCATGGTCAATTTGCCTGGCAGCCTTGAGGCATACCTAAATTACCTGACAAATCTCTGGATCTAGTGCTGGTCTGTATTCCGTATGATCTCTTTCCATTGACGGCTAGGAAACCATCTTCTGTGCTCTTATGAGATGAGGCCATATGATTTTTATGTTTTGGTCATATGTCTGCATTGGGTTTTTCTGTAGGACCTTCAGTACCTAACCTGATATGATAAACTGTGCTTCCCAGGGACTGGGTAGATAGATATGAAGCCTTTTGAAGTAGGATGGATCCATCCTATGAAACATATTTATGATGACTCTAAATGCCATTTTTTTTAAAAAAAACTGTCATTCTTGATATACAAGGACTAAACAGAAACTATCTATTAGAGAAAGCCAGCTATTGGGATGAGGGAGGTTGAAGGTGCGGCCAAGATGAGCTGGGCATGGACACTATCTTCTTCCCTAGCATTTTCTTTCCTATATGGGCATTTCCTAACTTTATAGACACATAGAAATTACAGCTGCTTTTGCTTGCGCTCCAAAATCACTGCAGCCATGAAATTAAAACATGCTTGTTTTTGGAAGGAAAGCTATGACAAGCCCAGACAGTATACTAAAAAGCAGAGACATCATTTTACTAACAAAGGTCTGTATAGTCAAACCTATGGTTTTTCTGGTAGTCACGTATAGATGTGAGTTTGATCATAAAGAAGGCTGAGCGCCAAAAAACTGATGCTT
This sequence comes from Aepyceros melampus, assembly GCA_006408695.1. Taxonomy (NCBI): domain Eukaryota; kingdom Metazoa; phylum Chordata; class Mammalia; order Artiodactyla; family Bovidae; genus Aepyceros; species Aepyceros melampus. The sequence continues at coordinate 34,787 of SJXQ01006982.1, read as the reverse complement.
TTCAACTGTAGTGTTGGAGAAGACTCTTGAGAGTTCCTTGGATGGCAAGGAAATCAAACTATTCAACCCTAAAGGAAATCAACCTTGACTATTCACCGGAAGAGCTAAGGCTAAAGCAGAAATTTCAATACTTTGGCCACTTGATGCGAAGAATTGACTCACTGGAAAAGACCTTGATGCTGGGAAAGATTGAGGAAAGAAGGAGAAGAGAGGGACAGAGGATAAGATGGTTGGACAGCATCATCAACTCAATGGACATGCATTTGAGCAAACTCAGAGAGAGTGCAGGACAGAGGAGCCTGGCACGCTGCAGTCCATGGGGTCGCAAAGAGTCAGACACAAGTTAGTGACTCAACAACAACAAAAATTACAGCTGACAAAACCTTTTCAAAACCAAACAACAGATGCTCTCTTTGGAGAACACAATTTGTGTATGTACCACAAATAATGAAATAAAATCACTCACAGGGACCCTCTGATTAGTTTTAGAAATGAGGTCCCCTAAAAGCCTGCGCTTGTCAAGTCTTGAGAGTAATACTTGTTGGGGAAAGACAAGACTCATAAAATGTCTCTTTGCCCTCATGGTACGCTTTCCTTTGACCTTCCTCTCTCATCTGTTGGTGTTCAGGTCGTGAGTTAATAGAGCTATGAGGTGAGCATTTCACAGTTGAGGGTGGAGAAGGTGAGCTGCCTTGAATCCTATTGAGGTTACTATGTGAACATGTTTGCAAAAGGGACAGAAACAGTAATAAAGGTGTCCACTCTAAACCCTTTTAGAAATAGCAAAACACCAGGCTACTGTTTTTCAACGGGGATCCCGATGGGCTTTGTGGATTCTGTTTTTAAACAATAGCCTATTTGACCATCTCAGAGGCTCTGGACCTTGCATTTGAACTAAAATCAAACCAACCCACCAACCAAAAAACAATATAAAAGCAAATTTGTGTCATTTCCCAGAAAAATAGCCGCATTATTATCTAACATATATTGCCCTCTAGCAGATGATTCAGTATTGCAAGCATTTTACTCAGAACGTTTTTCCTTACCAACTCTCTGGCATACATATTACATCTGTATTGTAGACCTCGAGCTGGTCTAGGAAGAAGTGCAGAAGAGAATCTGCCCTCTTAGCTGGCCTGGGCTCCCAAGTGTTCGGTACAAAGGCTGGACTGGGCTCTAATCCACGCAGAACTGAGGAGCAGATGGGCACGTGCTAAAAGGATTCAGGCCAAGCGAGATTAAGCAGCTCCGTTCTACAGAACTCACTGCTGTGGCCACTGTAAGGGCAGCACAGCTTGCCAGGGCTGGATGGGCTGAAGAACTGGCATCTTAGGATGAAGGATTGGGAGGGGTCACAAATGGTGGTTTGCTTTGTTAGAAGTGAGGGGCATCACGAGGGTCCTGACAATGGGCATGCGTGAGTGGTGAGCTTAGATGCTCCCGAGCCTAACTCCTGGAGGAATTTCAAGTATGCATTGGGGATGTTTGAGGGAATGCCCTCAAGTCTCAGCAGGACAACCAAGATGCCCTCCTCATGCTTTGGGAATTGGTCCATTTTCAAAATGACTCTCATGAAGACTCCGCACGGCAAATGCACGGACCAGTCACCGAACTTGGAGGCAGTGCCCGGGTTATTGTATCTACGTTGCACTATTCAGGGGGGCAAGGTTCATTTCCATTACTGGTAATACTAGTTTCTTCAGTCTATTGATTCTGAAGAAACTGCATCAGGCTCAATGCCATGCCCTTCATATTTTTCAACCTACTTCCATGTTCAATTAACATGATTACAAAAGTAAATTTAAAACTAATTATGCCTGCATATAATTCCATCACTCACAACTCAGCATTTGCAGATACCGGAAGCCATAGCTATTATGACAATAGTTCCTAATAGTCTGGAAATGTGACTTAATTGCAGTTTAAGTTGACACCATGATATAAGTAGTGACACTGCTATCATTTCAGGATCATTACTCTGTGAGGAAGAACAGGGTGCAATCAAGTTATGGTAGAAGGGTCACGAGGCTGCGTCAATATCAAGACAGTAACCGAAGTGGTGAGGAGATGGGAAACAGTATGATGTGGAGCAGTTGAAATGGCTGCAATCTGAGAAATGAAAATCTTTCTGAAAATGCATTTTACTGACATGCAGTTGGTGCTGGGTCCCCAGGATTTCACCTGTGTGATAAGCTGGGCTCTGCCTTGCCTCTCCATCCCCATTGCCCTGGTACTGCCATATACAGATCCTTGGGCCTTTCTCCCAGCTTTCCATCCCTTCTCTCTACACAACCATCTGTCACATTTTACTAAAGTGCAAATCTCATAGCATCATTTCTCTGCTAAAAGTCATTCAGCAGCTCTTTCTGACTTGAAAGAGAAGAGATTCTCACATTGTCAAGCAAACATATCAGGACCTTGGAGACGCTGCCTCCTTTCCATCGTGTAGCGTCTCCTTTCTCCCTTTGCTGCCGCTCAGGTGTGGACTTGCAGCTGCGTGAAAGCGCTATCCGTAACCCCACCGCCTGCCCCGACCTGACTGCACTTGCCTGTGCACCCTCTGAGTGGAGAGGCGTGCGTGCTAAGTCGCTTCAGTCACGTCCCACTCTTTGTGACCACATGGACTGCAGCCCTCCAGGCTCCTCTGTCCATGGGATTACCAGGCAAGAATACTGGATGGGTTGCCATGCCCTGCTCTAGGGGATCTTCCCAGCCCAGGGATTGAACCCATGTCTGTTATGTCTCCTGCATTGGCAGTTGGGTTCTTTACCATGAGCACCACCTGGGAAGCCATGTGGAAAGGCAGCCAGACTCTTTCCCCAGCCAACCTCCAGCCCATGGTCACCTGCCCGATTCTTATCTGCCTTTCAAGACTCAGTTCAAACTCATCTCCTTGCTGATGCCTTGCTTGAGTCCTTCAGGAAACGTTATTTCCTCCACCTTACTGCCACAAAGCATCCTGTTTTTAATCTCTGAATTTGCAATTATATTTTTAATTCATTTTAATTATGCATTATGTCCTTCACTAAACTATACACTGTTAAATATAGTCACCAATCTTTACGCCAGAACTCAGCTCACTGCTTGATCTATAGGCAGTCTCTATAGGATGGTCAATTCTATTTTTTATAAATAAAAACTCTGGTCTAAAGAAGAGATGGTCGAAGACCTGATAACTCTCTTGGAGTATCTGAAGGGTTGTCTTATAAAGAAGGATTTGGGCTCATTCTACCTGGTCCTGCGTGTGAAGCTTGGTCGATGCATGGAAGATACCATGAGACAGACAGTGGATCAATATAAAGAAGAATATCCTGAATGTCACCTGCTCAAAGACAGAATCAGCTATCTCTTGAGACAGGGAATGAATATCTGGCAACTGACACATTTAGGCTAAACTGGAAATTTTGTAAAAATTACTCAAGTACCAAGTGGATGAGCACACTTGCTGTGTTTTTATTTTTTGATATAACGATTAAAACATGGCATGGATGCTCCATTATCCAAGTTGTCTTTATCTCAAAGATAATAAACCCATAAACGGAACTGTTGGGACCCAGACCTCTCTATACCATTTGCCTGAGATGCTTGATACTAATTACTGAATATTAAAGATATCAGTACTTGTTTTTACCAGGATATTTACTGAATATATGATGCCAATCCAGAAAGGTTTGTAACATACTTTAACATTTAAGATTTGATTTTTTCAAAGGACATTTCTTGTTTACTGGGGTGTGGTCTACTGATTCTTGAAAATGGAAGTGAAAAGAAAGTTTTCACTTTCCTAACTTGATTCCAAAATAGCATCAAGATTGTGGTTACAGATTTTATTTTCAATTAATAGCCTGAATTCATTCAAATGTTATGAGTCCACCTGTATATTTTGAGAAATAATACTAATTTATACCATGAAGTTTCCAAAGACTTCATTACGGTTGTGGAGGATCCATGACTATGCAAGATTTCTTGTATTACATCATTTTATGCTGCTTTTATTTTTTTCTGCAGCAGTATGAAAGGGATAAAATGATTATGGTGAATTTGAGATGCTGGACCATAATGGTAGTACGAAGCTAATTGATCATTTTTCCTCTTTTTATAAACTCCACTTTCATTGCAGCAGCCAAACCTTATCCAGTCCCAAATTAAGCTTCTTTATATTATTACAACCACATAAAAACAAATTTCTATTACCTAAATAAAGCCCCAGAGGAAATTTGACTCACACTAGTTGGAGAAGGCAATGGCACCCCACTCCAGTACTCTCACCTGGAAAATCCCACGGACAGAGGAGCCTGGTAGGCTGCAGTCCGTGGGGTCGCTAAGAGTAGGACATGACTGAGCGACTTCACTTTCACTTTTCACTTGCATGCATTGGAGAAGGAAATGGCAACCCACTCCAGTGTTCTTGCCTGGAGAATCCCAGGGACAGGGGAGCCTGGTGGGCTGCTGTCTATGGGGTCGCACAGAGTTGGACACGACTGAAGCGACTTAGCAGCAGCAGCAGCAGTTGGAAAGTATCCTCTTAAAGATGCCTATGGCTGCTTGAAACGTGATGTGCCTGAAAACTCATTTTGCCTGCAAATTAGGCAAAGTCCTTCAAATTAAGCTCAGAACAAAGAAACTGGCTTTCTGAATGAAGTTTGTTGCATTATTGAACAGAACACTAATTGCGTCTTCCCATTCTCTAGTCAATCTAGTAATACACCACCATACTAGAGAACATCTCTCAAGAATCTGAATCTGCCAGATCACCAAGCGGACACCAGCCAGATGGTGGCATTTGGTGTTTACTTTACACCTATTTCTGCTTTATTGACTATGCCAAAGCCTTTGACTGTGTGGACCACAATAAACTGGAAAATTCTGAAAGAGATGGGAATACCAGACCTCCTGACCTGCCTCTTGAGAAACCTATATGCAGGTCAGGAAGCAACAGTTAGAACTGGACACGGAAAAGGAGTACCTCAAGGCTGTATATTGTCACCCTGCTTATTTAACTTATATGCAGAGTACATGATGAGAAATGCTGGGCTAGAAGAAGCACAAGCTGGAATCAAGATTGCCGGGAGAAATATCAATAACCTCAGATATGCAGATGACACCACCCTTATGGCAGAAAGTGAAGAGGAGCTAAAAAGTCTCTTGATGAAAGTGAAAGAGGAGAGTGAAAAAGTTGGCTTAAAGCTCAACATTCAGAAAACAAAGATCATGGCATCTGGTCCCATCACTTCATGGGAAATAGATGGGGAAACAGTGGAAACAGTGTCAGACTTTATTTTTTAGGGCTCCAAAATTACTGCAGATGGTGACTGCAGCCATAAAATTAAAAGACGCTTACTCCTTGGAAGGAAAGTTATGACCAACCTAGAGAGCATATTGAAAAGCAGAGACATTACTCTGCCAACAAAGGTCCATCTAGTCAAGGCTATGGTTTTTCCAGTGGTCATGTTTGGATGTGAGAGCTGGACTGTGAAGAAAGCTGAGCGCCGAAGAATTGATGCTTTTGAACTGTGGTGTTGGAGAAGGCTCTTGAGAGTCCCTTGGACTGCAAGGAGATCCAACCAGTCCATTTTAAAGGAAATCAGTCTTGGGTGTTCACTGGAAGGACTGATGCTGAAGCTGAAACTCCAATACTTTGGCCACTTCATGCGAAGAGTTGACTCATTTGAAAAGACCCTGATGCTGGGAGGGATTAGGGGCAGGAGGAGAAGGGCACGACAGAGGATGAGATGGCTGGATGCATCACCAACTCGATGGACATAAGTTTGAGTGAACTCCGAGAGTTGGTGATGGACAGGGAGGCCTGGCGTGCTGTGATTCAGGAGGTCACAAAGAGTTGGACATGACTGAATGACTGAGCTGAGCTGACCACATCTATTGACCTCTAGGAATACATGACTCCTTTGTGCCACCACCTATGAGTCTGACTACAGTCCAACCAGCAAGAGAGATGTCCATCTCAAGTTCACCGAAATCACTCAACAGAAATGTTTGGAAGTGACAGGATGTTAAGGCTTATTTCAGGGCTTCCCTGATAGCTCAGCTGGTAAAGAATCCACCTGGAATCAGGAGACCCCTGTTTGATTCTTGGGTCAGGAAGATCCCCTGAGAAGGGATAGGCTATCCATTCCAGTATTCTTGGGCTTCCCCGGTGGCTCACATGGTAAAGAATCTGCCTGCAATGCAGGAGACCTGGGTTTGATCCCTGGATTGGGAAGATCCCCTGGAAGAGGGCATGGCAACCCACTCCAGTATTCTTGCCTGGAGAATTCCATGGACAGAGGAGCCTGGTGGGCTACAGTTCATGGGGTCACAAAGAGTCAGACACGACTGAGCGACTAAGCACAGCAAGGCTTATCTTAGGAAAAGTTACTATGAAGATGTATTAGGATAGCTTGTGATTTTGGTAGGTATGTGAAGTGTTACGTCCTTTTCACCTGTTTCTCAGTTTCTGTAAGGTTCTATGTGTCACTCATAAATCTATTTTCTCATGTAGTGATTTGCAGTTCTTTGTACTTGCTTCTCCATCATACCACCATTAAAAAAATATTTATGCAACAAAGTCCAGACATTATTTTAAGTTGTATAACAGAAAGGTTTCACTGGGTCAACTAGTTAACTAGGTGAAATCTATACATGAAGAATGGAACCAGATGTATATATTTTACATGTAGCTCAGTCAGTAAAGAATCTGCTTGCAATGCAGGAGACTTGGGTTTGATTCCTTGGTCAGGAAGATCCCCTGGAGAAGGAAATGGAAACCACTCCAGTATTCTTGCCTGGAGAATCCCACGGACAGAGGAGTCTGGAGGGCTACAGTCCATAAGATCACAAGAGTCGGACACGACTTAGTGACTAAACCACCACCACATATATTTTAAAGGTTACTCTCTGTCTAGCATCTATCATCTATCTATAGTAAAATCTTAAAAATGATCTTTTAAGGCTAAAATTGGAAAAACAGTGTCCAACTGGTTCCATTATCATTTCTAAAGGAGAATACACCAGCAGAAGGGATATAGTAGACGTGAACCTTAAAAAAAAAAAGGAATTAAGAAAAGGAGAAATTGAGAGTTAAAGAAGGTTCCCTAACTAGAGGCTTAATGATCCGATCGATCCACAAAGAGGACAGAGAAGTATCAAACTGGTCTAGACTGACACTACTAACCATCAAGATTATCCTGGGAGTAGGTCTTGCTAATGTTTGATGCCCTCTGAGTGACACTGAAATTAAAATTCGGCTTCTCCTAGAAAGTTCCTCCGAGAGAAATCACTGACTATCCTTTCTCTTTGAAGGACCACCGCAAACAGCAGTACTGTTTCAAATATTAATTGAGGACTCACTTAACTCTGTACCAGTTTCCCAGGCTAGAAGTTCATTTTAGATTGACATTTTGAATGTGGATATTGACTTATTTACTTCAGTATGAAGAATGGGTTTAATAAGGAGGAAGGGCTGAATCAGGATATCAGAAAAGTAGAACCATGGTCTGGATTAGAGATTATGAGAGTCTGTATACAGTAGAGGCAAAAAAGAGAGGATGAAACTGCAGGTTGAGGGGAGTGGGGTGGGGGCGGGAATTAAGAAGACAGAATTAGGAGGACTTGATCAACATGGATATATACATGAATCAGGGTTTCAAGAAGATTCTCAGGTTTCTTCTGTGAGTTTGGTATTACCCAGATTTGGAGATACTGGTAATGCTTGAATGTATTGGGGGAAAACAAAATTTGTGGATCCTCAAAGCTGAAGACTATACTTGGACCAAATTTGAATTTCCCAAGTAGTTCTATCATGTTAGACATGAATGATTTTTAAACCATAATAACTATGTGTTAGTTGCTCAGTCATGTCCAACTCTTTTCAACTCCATGGACTGTAGCCCACAAGGCCCCTGTCCATGGAATTCTCCAGGCAAGAATACTGGAGTGGGTTGCCATTTCCTACTTCAGGGGATCTTGCTGACCCAGGGATTGAACCTGGGTCTCCTGTATTGCAGGCAGATTCTTTACTTTCTGAGTCACCAGGGAATACAGAAATACAAATATATTAACAACCTTTCATAGAAATTTTATATAATGAAGAGGACAAAAATAAAACTGTTTATAAGTTTCAACTTTATCTCTTTCCTTCCCACAGATAATTAGGTTTGGTTTATTTATTTTTAATTTATAAAACCATAATTCTTTTCTTCTGATATATTAGTTCTATGAACTACTAAGAATGTTCTCATTAAATAAATAACCAAAGTGTTTGTCATGTTATAGAAAAAGCCTATTGTTCACTGAAAACAAATGTGTCAGTAGCTGAAAGGATTTTCAAAAGGGAAGAAGTCCTGCTAAGTGTAGGAAATTTTTTTATTGGATCTTTGTTTTTTACTTAGTGGAAATATTAACATTTTAGAGGCAGAACAAGAGAAACACTATAATACTGCAATCACCAGGAATGGTCATCTGTTAACTTGTCTTTCCCCAAGTCATTTCTCAAAGGAATTACCCTTTCCCCTTCATTGTGGTTCTGGCAGGTGGGTCCATCAAGGGTCCTATTTCACCACAGTGGTGGAGCCAAGGATAAGTCAGAAAACCTAATTTCCCTAGACACTGTGATTGGTTCAGAGTAGGCACATGACCTAACCAGGGCCAATCAGGGTTCTTTTTGGGACTTGGAAGTTTTCTGGAGAGAGTTCTCTTTCAGAGACCATGAACTGTGTTTACCTTAGGGCTTTGGACCAGGCTTCCCTGGTGGCTCAGGCAGTAAAGAATCAGCCTGCAATGTGGGAGACCCAGGTTCAATCCCAGGGTCTGGAGATCCCCCGGAGAAGGAAATGACAACTCACTCCAGTATTCTTGCCTGGGAAATCCCATGGACAGAGGAGCCTGGAGGGCTACAGTCCATGGGGTCACGAAGAGTCAGACACAACTGAGTGACTAACACACCAACAACTCTCCCTCCGTGTAGACATACACTGCTAGGGAATAAGAGAGACTGAGAGATGAAGTGACTCAGGCAGTCTTAATGATGTCACTTCAGGGCCTGCATTCATCTTTGCCTGCACTATTACTATCTACTGAGCCAACAAATTCTCCCATTTTTGACAGTTTAGTTTGAATTTCAAAGGAAAGCACACTGGATACTTATACACCCTGCACTGAATTGTGTTTTTCAGCTCTCAAAGCTATAACATACAGATTATCTGAGGGAAGGAAAGACCTTAGTTTATTACCAATAGCATTTCTAATTTACAGATCTGAAAGCATCTTTAAACACGGGAGGGAGTAAAAAGGACCCCTGAGTAACCTAACTATATGATAAAAGGAAAAAAGAACTTGGAAACAGAATTTATATGGATTTTATGTTGAGTATCAGTTCTGCAATGCTTTGATGTCCTTCCCAATTCCTAAGTTCAATAATTTATGGTCAAATACCACTGAGTATGGGAAGTAATATATATTTTTTAAATCATTCTGACTCAATGGTTAAAATCAGAGCTGTCAATAGGCCAACTATCTGGGAATTGATTTTATACTCAGAACACAACTGACCTTTCCCCTCCTCTGTGTCATATACAATCAATGAATTCCAGGCACATAAAAGCGGTCTTCATTCATCTACCAGATAAACAGAAGTGCAGGAATAGATTGAGAACAAAAAAAGTTTGCAAAGTCACTCTACCTGTGTTCTAGGGCTTTGAAAGTTAGAAACAATAGAGTATTATAAGTGTGCATAAGAATGTTAGTCACTCAGTCGTGTCTGACTCTTCACGACACCATGGACTGCAACCCTCCAGGCTCCTCTGTCCATGGGATCTCCCAGACAAGAGTACTGGATGGGTTGCCATTCCCTTCTCCAGGGGATCTTCCTGACCTACGGATTGAACCTGGGTCTCTTGCATTGCAGGCAGATTCTTTACCATCTGAGCCACCTGGGAAGCCCCAGAATCAATATTAGGAATCATTTGTTCACCATTATGTCAGGATATTGTCACACATATTTCCTAGGAAATTGAGTTAATGGGATGTTGTTGGATAGTGATTTTCTAAACCCTTATTTTTCTACTGCTATCCCAAATGTATAACAGGTATCCACAGAATTACTTGACAAACTTCAAAACAAAGCAATATTAATCCGTGGTTGTGATATGAAAACAACCAACTCCCCTTCCCACCTGTGCCACCAACATCCTGTCTTTGGACCTCTCTTCCCTGTTCAGGTGATTCCCATTCATCCCTATCGTCACCTCTGGATACGCTCTCAGACCCTCCCCTTCCCTAATTCTGGGTCGGTGGTCCTTCCCCAGTGCTCACAGATGTGGGGACACGTCACACACAACTGCCACTGTCCTTGAATTTCTCTGCTAGACTGGAAGCCACGTGAGCCAAAGACTGTTTCCTACTGCGTTCTGGATCCCAGAGCACAGTTCCTGGCACATGCGTTCAATGAATTATGTGTTTGAATGAACACGTGGACACTGACTCTGGCTCTAAAATCATTACTGAAGATCTTACTTAAAAGATATTCAACACACTGCATGCAAATGGATCTCACCATGCAACTGTACTTAAACGGTTGTTTACCACCAAACCTCTGACTTAGCAGAGTGTGAGGACATTAGGTCTTGATCACCTGTAGTTATTAGCCCCGCATGGGCATTAGAATCCCCTGGGGAAACTTTAGAAACTATAGATCCATTGTACTCATTTATACCAGGCTCCCTGGGGGTGAATGCCAGGCATCAGAATTTTTCAGCAGTTGGCTAAGTGATGTTAACCTTTAGCCAAGGGTTGAGACACGTTGAATTAGCTAACAGGTGGGAAGGCTCCCTCTGTCCAATCTGGTTTCCTGTGACATTCTGCTGTTTCTCTGGAGGTTACTGGGATCACGGCCTAACAAAGGGCATGGACTGAGGGCCCACCAAGTGCCAGGCACTCTCCATACATTATCTTCACCAAATCCCAACTGCTTCCATTTATATTAAGTAAATGAGGCTCAGGGGGTTAAGGAGGAACAGAGCCTGAGTTGGGATACCCTTTTCTCAGAAGCCAGACTATGTCCTTTATATAATAGTACATCATGCAGCTTGGATGGTATTCTGATTATGCTCGACAGAGAAACTAGTCGCTGACCTCAGGTATATAATTGGCTCACCCTATAGGTAATGAGCTATTTATCCTTCCCTGGGTCAAAGAGGTGTCAGAAAAATGAAGATAGAAAGTTTGATGTTCAATGTGATTCTCATGCCAGCAAAACTACACTGATGGGCAGTTTCTTTCAAAGAAGCTAGCTGAAAAAGCACAGCGCCAGCAAAATAGAACCCAGGCCACGGCTTTTCTTCTTGACTTGCTAATTCCTGTGTTTTATTCATTCAACAAACATAACTGAAATGTCTTCTTTGTTGCAGATGCTGTATTACATGCTGAGAATATAAAAAAAGAAGAGCTTGATTATCTCCTCAGTCCTAAAATAAATGTAGGTATGCTATTAATCAACAAAGATATCTATCTGAAGGTTGAAAGCAAGATTTTATTCTTAAAAATGTGAAGGTGGTTACCTCCTTCAAAAGATGTTAAATGATGAAAACATGTGGTATCATCAGGAAATGAGAAGAAAACAAAAATCCATAGATATGACAACTGAATTCTTGACCTATTTAGAACTGTTTAGGAATGCTAATAGGCTGAAACCTCTTTTCATTCACTGCAGGCTTTTCACGCATTCTAAAACACAGCCGGGGGAAGAAATATCACAGTGGCCAAAGATTTTAAAACTCTTTTGTTTTATATGAACTTTGGGGATAGCCGAATTTCTTCCCATTCATAAAATAATTAGAATTTTCATTTGTGGTTCAGAAAAACAGATGTGCTGAGTTAGAAGGGGAAGCCACGTGCTCCCCTGGGGACAAGGGAGACAGTGCTTTAGAAAAAGGCACTGGGAAGCTTAACGTACACAGTGTCCTTGTCCGTAAATAGCGAGGAGGAAGCAGAATCGACAGGAAATAGGGAAGAGTCCAGTCCCATTACCCTGGTGAGGAAGTGAAACTCTCAGCTTTGCACTTGACCTTGGAGAGGGGTAGGCTTTCATCGTGCTGAGCCATTCGTAATGATGCTGCCCAAGGGAGGTCCTGGCGACAAGAACGCTCACTTCTTGGCTACTGGCTCGTGGCAAATCCTCCCCCTTGACTCATCTCTCCAGGCAGTGGTGGCGACTGCCCTGCTCTAAGCTCCGCCTGGTCCTGGCTCTCTGGAGCCTCACGGCGTCCACGCAAGAAGTCTCCACTTTACATACAAGGACCCCGAGGCACAGATGGGCAAAGGAATGTGCCCAAGAGCTGGGCGTGGACGGCAGGTGTTCTAGCTTCAGAGCCCACACACTTCCCTCCAGCCTCCATCTCCTCCCACTAGCATCTCTGCTTCCTTTCGTCTGTGGTCCCTTAGCCAACTTTGCCTCAGACCTGTGAACTGAGTGCATAGAAACTGGGGCTCTTCAGAGCTGGTGGAAGAAAGCAGTCACAGAAGACCTGCTCGGTCTGGAAAAACGGAGCCATGGTCCTTAGGAAGCTCAGGGTTCTCCAGGGCTGGGCTGCTGGGGAGAGATCCGCTGGGACTGGCAGTGGGTTTATTGGGCTCTTGTCAAAGCACAGAGGGTCCATTCCGTGTAGGGAGAAGACTGTGTTCCCCAGGCCAGATACGCCTTCTCAGTGAGAATAGGTTGATTGGACTATGTATGTCTCGAGAGGAAGAAGCTGATGCTGGGCAGAGAAAGTTGGGGTCTAAGCTCCTTGGCCTGGGCAGGCATGTGGAGAAATAATCTGTAGAGAAATAAGAGGGGCCCTGGGACATTCGAGACATGGCTGGGTCATGGAGCCGACACTGTGTTCACCAGAGGGGACTTGGAGGGTGGGAGCGGTGGGAAGTCGGCAAATGGGAGTGAGGACAAGTCCTGCAAGATGGGAGGAAATGGGAGTGAGGACAAGCCCTGCAAGATGGGAGGAAATGGGAGTGAGGACAAGCCCTGCAAGATGGGAGGAAATGGTCAGTTAAACTGTCTTTTGTGCGAGGTTTCTCAGCCTCGGATCTATGGGCATTTGGGGTGGGGCGATTTTCTCTGTGTGTGGGGACTGTCCTGTGAAGTGTAGGGGATTTAACAGCATCCCAGGCTTCTCCCACCACCAAAAATTTCCCTCGATATTGCCAAATGTCCCCTGGGGGGCGTTCCACTCATGTCCCCCTCCCCACTTGTTGAAAACCACTTCCTTCCAGCCTAGACACTGGAGTTTAGTTTCCGGGGACTAGGTCTATCTGAGGTGCTGACAGTCTTTTTCCTCTTAGGCTGCGCAATAAGAAGCTTGATATAAAAATTCCTGAAACTTCATCTCTATTTTTTCCCTCCCTTCAACGTTTCATTCTTCTTTCCTTTGCATTGGCTCACCTCCCCCCTCTCTTTGAACATATTACCATCTCTGGGGGAAGCTTATAAGAGCAGACTCTTGTCCTTAGCCCTGGAGAGGGAAAAGGCAACCCACTCCAGGACTCTTGCCTGAAAAACCCCACAAACAGCCCTGCGAGCTACATCCACAAGGCACAAAGAGTCAGACATGACTGAGCGGCTGAGCAAACTTGTCCTTCAGTTCAGTTCAGTTGCTCAGTCGTGTCCGACTCTGCGGCCCCATGAGCTGTGGTACGCCAGGCCTACTTGTCCTTAGGTCTCCTCGACCTTCTTCAGTTCCTGTGAAGACAAGGTGCAGGTCTCTAAACAGAAATTACCTATAACCATGTTCTTGGTCCTGATGTGTAGATATTATTGCAAAGTGAAAGTGAAAGTCGCTCAGTCGTGTCAGACTCTTTGCGACCTCACGAACAGTCCATGGAATTCTCCAGGCCAGAAAACTGGAGTGGGTAGTCTTTCCCTTCTCCAGGAGTCTTCCCGACCCAGAGACTGAACCCAGGTCTCCTGCATTGCAGGAGGATTCTTTAGCAGCTGAGCCACAAAGGAAGCCCCAAGCTTCTCTTATAAACAGAAAACAGAACCCTCAGTTAGCTTCCCAGCTCGGAGTGTCCGGGTCTCCAAGAGCCCCTTCTTTGCCTCACTCCTGACTCAACATCCTGTCTGTCCTCATTCACGTGAAAAACGAAGTGAAGGGGAAACGCTGGCCTGGGCTCCTGCTGCCCCTCCTTCTGCCTGGGGGAAGGCGAGCACTGCGCTTACTCTGCTTCCAAGCGCAGGGCAGCCTTCCAATGGCCGACTTAATCAGCATGTCTCTTGTATTGCTCTTTGTAAAAGAAGAGGGGAAAAAATAGTTTAAAAATAAAAGCAGGGGCTTCCTTGGCAGTCTAGTAGTTCAGACTCCGTGCTTTCACTGGGGGAAGTGCAGGTTTGACCCCTGCTCAGGGAACTAAGACCCCGCATGCCCTGTGGTGTGGCCAAAACAACAACAGAAAGATATGAATACATAAGTAAATAAAAATAGAAGCTAATGCTTGTCTGAACAGTATAAGAAAACCACAGTAAAGCGGACTTACAGGCCAAGTTGGCAAGTAAAATGCTGAAGTACAATGAAAACACAGACAAGAGTTAGGGATGCTTAATGAGAAGTAGACAAAGGAAGAACAAGGTGAAGAAGAGCCCATTTTTGGAGTCAAACATTAAAAACTGGCCTTCAACTGAAAAAAAATCGATAAAATGGTAAAATAAGTAAAGATTGTGAAGATCAAACCAGTCAATCCTAAAGGAAATCAATCCTGAATATTCATTGAAAGGACTAATACTAAAGCTCCAATACTTTGGCGGCCTGATGCAAAGAGCTGACTCATTGGAAAAGACCCTGATGCTGGGAAAGATAAGAGGATGAGATGGTTAGATAACACCACCAAGTCAATGGAAAAGAGTTTGAGCAAACTCAGGGAGACAGTGAGAGACAGGGAAGTCTGCTGTACCACTCTCATGAGGGTCCCAAAGAGTTGGACATGACTTAGCAACTGAACAAAAGCAATAAAACTATGTTTATAAAATGTGCAAAAAAACCCCAAAAGGGCCAATAACGTGAGTGACCAGGAAATCTAAAGCCCGAAAGCCTCGTAGGTGAAAAGATAAGAAGTCAAAATAAGGCGAAAATAATAAGTCACTAGGTAAAGTGATCAGAAACAAACAAAAACAAACTCAAAAAACGGAAGAAATAAAGAATGAGGGGAAAGGAGTGCCCCAAAACCGTTAATAGAAAGTCAAACGAGGACTTCCTTGGTGGGCCAGTGGCTAAGGCCGCACTCCCAGTGCAGGGGCCTGGGTTCGATTCCCGGTCAGGGAACCAGATGCCATGTGCCTCAACTCAGGCTTCACACGACAACGAAGACCTAGCACAGCCAAATAAATAAATATTTTAGAAAAGAAAGTAAAAAAATGAACTAAGGGCAAAGAAAGGGGGAGGGATTATAACAACACATTTTCAAAGGTCCAAGCAATTTAGGAGACCAGTAGCGAGTTTTAAGAGAAAAAAATCAAGTGGGTTGAAAACTTGAAGCCAGGCAGCATCAGGTGACCAGAAGGTGGTCCCGCTGAGTCCCTCAGAGATGTGCTGGCCAGATCAAATATTTGCCAGAGAGTTGCTAGATCGGGCAACCAGTCCTCTAAGAGGGCCAGCCAAGGAGAGGCCCCCGACTTGATTTTTCAGCTGCCAAGGCAGAGGCCACTGTGATGAGAGGGCGAGGACTGTGTGCCCAGGGACAAGGGCTGTGAAGGGCCCCCTGGAAGCCCACACCTCTCAGCTGGAGGGACAGAAGGTGAGCTCTGGGGTGCAGACCAGGGAGTGGGCTTCCTGCACAAAGAGCTCGCTGGATGCCACAGGGCAGCACGGTCTCCTGACTAAGGGCGACATTGCACACTTTCCTCCCCCACTTTTCAACCACTCGTTCTCGACTAGAAAGTCAGAGCTGATGCGAACCTAGAACCATGCTTTTCGGTGGGTCCTACCGTTCCTTCGCTGTTTTCAGTCGCTCTGTCTGTCATGTCTGAGTCTTGTGACCCCACGGTCTGTAGCCCTCCAGGTTCCTCTGTCCATGCGATTTTCCAGGCAAGAATACTGCAGCGGGTTGCTATTTCCTTCTTCAGGGGATCTTCCTGACCCAGGGAGGAAACACGTGTCTCCTGCTCTGCAGGCGGATTCTTTACCACGGAGCCACCTGGGAAGCCCCAGGGAAGCCGCCAATCAATCATTCCTTTTGGAGTCTTTTCCACACTTAAGCTATTCTCAGTCCATCCAGAAGAGGGCGCAGTCATATATGCGTTTATCCCTAAGAAACACCAGCCTGCCTCCTTCCCCACTTCGTTGCTTAATAATAACTGTAGTGTCAGAATTTTATGACTAGTTGCAAGTATCTACATAGAGAAACACCTTTAATTAAATCTCATCCACTTGGGCAAATTAAATGAAACATACTCGTTTGGCTATTTTAGCAGTTAATGGCATACAGACATGATGAAAAATTACATTAACTAGGGTAACAGAAGGACTGATTTGTCATCTTTCTTCTGGGGTACTTTCATTTACGATTGCTCATACTATCCCAGTACCAGGAAAGTAAAATCATGCTGCATTTATTCGTATGATATTTATCCAGCGTTTACTGTACATCAGGCAGGGGATAGACTTTGTGTGATGAATGAGATTAAGACTCTACCTTGGGGCTTCCCTGGCAGTCCAGTGGTTAAGACTTCGCACTCCCAACACAGGAGACGGGGTGGGGGGCCGGGTTTGATCCCTGGTCAGGGAACTAGATCCCACATGCTGTCACTAAGACCCGGCACAGCCAAAGAAATAAATAAATAACAATAAATATTCAAAAGTCAAATGAATGAAGTTAAAAAAAAAGACTATGGAATTTACAGTCTTGTCGAAGTAAGAAGACACAGGAAAAGAGCCCATTTCATCTCAGTGTAATAAATGATATGGTAGAATGGTGCATGCGCACTAGGGGTGAACACAGCCGGTGAAATCACAGCCTTGGGGAGGAGGGGAGGTTTCACTGGGGAGGCCGCAGGTGAGGATATGCAGACTGCAAGTAGGCAAAGCCGTAGGATGGATGGGGGAGCTCTGCTGGAGGAGGTGTTTCAGGCTCAGGAACAGCAAATGCAAAGGGCTTGAGATGAAACACAGTAGGAGTCCCCAGCAGGAGCCAGAGGAGACGCAGGTTCGATCCTCGGGTCGGGTAGATCCCCTGGAGGAGGAGAGAGCAACCCCCTCCAGCATCCTTGCTGGAGAACCCCATGGACACCGGACCCTGGCAGGCTGCAGTCCACGGGGTTACAGTCACACACGACTGAAGCGGCTTAGCAGCAAACACAAATGAGACCCAGAGAGCTCCCTCATCCCTTCCATCATGTGAAGTTGTCCTGAAAAGATGGCCATCCTGAGACCTGGGAGCAAGCTTCCATTAGATGTGGAATCTGCCATCAGACTTGATCTTGAACTTCCCACCCTCCAAAGCTGTGAGAAATAAATTTCTGTTGTCTTATAAGCCATCCAACCTTGGTATTCTGTTGTAGAGGGATGAATGGACTAAGATAGGAGCTAAAATGAAGAGAGGAGCTGTGTCTGAGACATTTAGGAAGTAGGCTTGACAGGCAGGCTGGTTTTGTCTTCGAGAATGATTGCCAGGTTTCTAGTTTGGCAAGTGGCCTCTTGGGGTTGTCCACTCACGGAGACAGGGGATGTGGAAGTGAGTGGGCAAGTCAAGTTTGGGACCTGCTGAGATCGTGGGGTCCAGCGGATACACGGCTGTGGGGCACAGGAAGATGATGAGGGCTGAAGGAGAGTTTGAGAGACATCAGCTCCCAGCTGGTATTTGGAGGTGTGTGTGTTGGGGGATGGAGCCCCCAGGCAGAGACCCTGCAGAGAGAAGAGAGAAGCATGGAGGGCCAGGCAGTGAGGAACCCCATGATGCAGGGGGCATAAGGAGGCACAGGGGCAACAGAGGAAAATGGGGAGGAAGAGCCTCAGAGAATGTGGTGGCCTGAGTTCAGGAAAGTGCTGTTTCAAGGGGAGAGCGGTCCACAGAGCTTGATGCGCTGGAAAGTCAAGGATTAAAGACACCACAGTGCCTGCTACATTTTGGAACAAGGACATAAGGGGTGGAGAGGACTTGGAGGAATGATAAAGCCCGAAGCCAGATTGAGGGTGTAGCTGATGAAGGGTGTAAGTGGTGAAGGATGTAAGGCGGGGAGGTGGGCACAAAAATTAGGTGGAGTGTGTGTGTGTCTGTCTGTCTGTCTTGGGTAGGGGTAGTTAGGCGGATAGCCCATGTAATAAGAGGATGGGGGATTGAAGGGGGCTTTCTATTTAGCATAGGAGGGACCGGGCATGTTTAATGCAAATCTTCTAGAAGAAAGGAGTCAAAGGAGAGGTTGTGAAATATTTTCCGAGTCCACTGTGTAGCAAAGGGACACAGAAATCATGGCTGGCACGACTTTCATTTATCGCTCAGTTCAGTTAGATGCTGTTCTCAGAAATGGCTCCTTTAAGAAAAATACATGAGATCTTCTTGATTTGAGGACTTGTATCTGAATCCAGCTTTTCCACATCTGCTGCTCATCCAATTGACTGGATTTAGGTGAAATTCACCGTGACAGCGCACTGCTCAGGTAGGCATAGTGGGGCCTTACAGTTTAACATCAAGAAGGCATCAATAGAACTTTCTGCTACTTCCCTTTGAATTCTACCCTTAGCCCATAGGAGACAGGCTCAAAACTGACCTTTCCAATTCTCTAGAGTGATCTTCCCATCACTCCCCCAGCACACAAGAGTGGTGCTTAAAAGCCAAGAAAGAACTGCAGAGATCAAAACCAACTGTGTAGGCACAAAAACATAGAAGGAGCTGTCAGTTTGCTGGAGTTTTAAAAAACGAGACTTTTACTCCCTAAAGAAATATGGTTGGAACTGTTTTCGGCACTGAAGAATGTTTCTCCGCTGTTTGCTTTTATTTTTAACTACAGTCTCCCAGGGAGTACAGATGACCTCCAATGCCTTTATCTCGTCTGGTCCAGGGGGCTGTCTGGTATTTTGTTCCCCTGTGAAGTGTTCAATGGACCTTGGGTGGAGTGGGGCGAGGAGGTGGAGGGGTAGGTGACCTGGGCCTGCTCAGTTCAGAAGGGGATGCTCCGAAGTCTGGTACATGTAAAATAAGAACAGATAGTAATCAGGCCAAGAGAATTGTGCAGGGAATATGTAGTCCCTATTTCTAAGGAATCAGAGAGGAGAAACTTCCTCATAAATCTACCAAATGGTGTTAAACCAATTACAACATTTGTGCTGTGTGCAGTTTCCAGGGTAATTTCCTCTGCCTTGAGACTGCAGCCTGCATTAATACTCATGTCGAGTTACATGATAATGTCTGCGGATGGGTTTACTACATTACAGTGGAAAGATACAGTCTACATCTTTACGTACACAAGGCTTATAACTGCTGCACGTGAAGGCACTGTGGTATTGGAGGTTACCTAATACAGAAGAAGGCTGAGCGCTGAAGAATTCATGCTTTTGAACTGTTGTGTTGGAGAAGACTCTTGAGAGTCCCTTGGACTGCAAGGAGATCCAACCAGTCCATTCTGAAGATCAGCCCTGGGATTTCTTTGGAAGGAATGATGCTAAAGCTGAAACTCCAGTACTTTGGCCACCTCATGCGAAGTGCTGACTCATTGGAAAAGACTTTGATGCTGGGAGGGATTGGGGGCAGGAGGAGAAGGGGACGACCGAGGATGAGACAGCTGGATGGCATCACTGACTCGATGGACATGAGTCTGAGTGAACTCTAGTAGTTGGTGATGGACAGGGAGGCCTGACGTGCTGCGATTCATGGGGTCACAAAGAGTCGGACACGACTGAGCGACTGAACTGAACTAAATACATATTTACTCAATTTGCATTATTAATATTCTGTTAATTTCCTTAAATACCTCTGAGCGGCTCCAATTAACATGAGGATGTAGAACTTGCTGCATTGTCTCTGAGGAATAATAACGTCACGCCAGGTGGTCTGGGTTCATCTTCAGACACACACTTACCAGGGCTTCTTTTTATTAGGCTGTCTCCCCTCTCATGAGGTCTCCCTGACATGAACTCTGCAGGTAACTCCATTTAAAGTAGAGTTTTTCTCCACTCTGGCTGCACATTAGAATTACCTTGGAGTTTGGGAACATATACGAATAAGATCCACCTGAGACGAATTAAATCACCATGTCTGGGACTGGGAACCGGGCATTCTGAGACTTGAAAATCAAGGATTAAAGTTCCGAAGAAGATGCTCTCATGTTGATGGGGAGAGCTGCATGAACACAGACTCTTCTGAACTTGTATTTTAACAAGGAAACAGTCACCACTGTGATGGAGGCTGGTTAGCTGAAGGACCCTTTTACCACCATCGAGGAAAACTCAAAACTCCACTGCTCTTGCTTATTACAGTTGGATTCATAATAAAAATAAAAAGAAACATTATCAGATGAGAGTAAATAGAAGGTAGCCCCAAAGTGGAAGGTTATACGGGTATTAAAAGCAGTTATACAAATTGCTTATTCAACAACTACTTTTGAGACCCTATTCTGTGTCAAATATTGTTCTAGGCTCTAGCTATTGCAGTGAGCAAGAAAGAGGCATTAATAATTTTTAAAAAGGAGTATAAAACAGCATTCATGTTATGATTCTATTGTGGCATATGTGCATAAAAATACGGGAGATCTACATTAAAATGCTAATTGTGATAGCTATCTCCAAGTGATAGGATTAAAGATTATTTTAGTTTTCTTTCAGGTTTTGGATTTTTTCTATGTTGGGCATTTATCTCTTATGTAATTTATGTATATCGGGTATATTCCATTCTGTTTTTCAGCCCACAGATCTAATGGGAACACGTTAAATGACTTGTCACATAGCAAGACTTGTCCTGTAAAGTTGACAGTGTGGCTGGGCTGAGGTCAGCTAGAGTTTACAGAATTTTGATATCTCTTTAAACCTGATCACGCAAACCTGACTGCTGAGGTTTAAAGCATATTAAACAATAACTTCAATAATAATCATAGGCTTTCTGACTCTTACCTTTATCAGCTTGCTTTTCTGTGCAAATGTCTGAGATATTAGAGGCTCATTCTTGCCTGGAGAATCTCAGGGATGGGGGAGCCTGGTGGGCTGCCGTCTATGGGGTTGCACAGAGTTGGACACGGGAGAAGGCAATGGCACCCCACTCCAGTACTCTTGCCTGGAGAATCCCATGGATGGAGGAGCCTGGTGGGCTGCAGTCTGCGGGGTCACTAAGAGGTGGACAGGACTGGGTGACTTCAGTTTCACTTTCATGCATTGGAGAAGGAAATGGCAACCCACTCCAGTGTTCTTGCCTGGAGAATCCCAGGGACGGGGAAGCCTGGTGGGCTGCCGTCTATGGGGTCGCACAGAGTCAGACACGACTGAAGAGACTTAGCAGCAGCAGCAGCAGCAGAAGTGACTGAGTACCTGTAATCTGCAATATTAAAAGGAGCCACGAGATGGCGATAACATTTAAAAAGTAAAAACTAAAGGCTTTTTCAGTGGAAATTCTGCAAGTCAGGAGTGGGAGACGAGTTCCCAGGCAAAATTGTCATCAATGTGAGCTAATTGTCCCATGTACTACCTTTCTGTCTGGGGTCTTCCCTCCCTTGCTCCAGGCTGGACAGAGGGCACAGCTGGCCTCAAGTAACTAGGAAGGTGGGTTCTTGAATCTTCTCTGCATGGAGTAAGGGGGTTACTTTGAGGAATCTGGAGGCCCCTGTGACCTGATTTGGAAAGGGGTTTTAGCCTCGAGTGAGCTGCCTGTGTAGAGAGGACCTCAGCTATTTTTTTCCCAAGGCTGGAGAAGATGGAAGGGTTTCTCTGATCAGCCTGAGGCTGGCAAAAAGAGACTGACAGTGGGTTGAAAGCTACTGGTGTTCTCATCACACAGGCTGCAGAGGCCCTGGGCACGGCAGGTCACAAGCAGGAGGGATGAAGGAGACCCCAACACAGTTAAAAATCATGTACATAACAATGAAGTGTTCCAAGGGCCATCTTGACATAACTACAATGTGTCCAGGGATCAGCAGACAGTTTATGACATATCTCTCTACTTATATACCTTAAACTTTGAAGCCATTTTGTTGTTCATATCATCCTGGTAGCCATTCCTATGGAGAATCTGGAAAGGTAGGGAGACTAGGAGAGCCTAAAAGCAGCCGTTTTCTACAGCTGACAAATCCAGGTTTGTTGAAAGATAATAGCAAAGTCACTGTATATCCCTGAGATAGACATAGATAGAAATACAGGTGTAGACTCATCTATCCAGCAAAATAGGCTTACTAGGCCTGGGAGTTCAGTAAACCCTCCTTTCCTCCTCCTTGTCCCCTTGCTGGTGGGAAGAGTACATTCCCACCCCACGGATTTTAACCTTGATGTTGCAACCTGCCTTGGATAATGAAATGTGACTCTGGCACACACCTCGTGGAGGCACTTCAAAAAGGGGTCAAAAGGCTGAGTTAAAGAAAACTCCTTTTTGGAAAGCTTTGGGTTTTAAAACTTTATGATTAATTATAATATGCTAAGGCAATGGCACCCCACTCCAGGACTCTTGCCTGGAAAACCCCATGGACGGAGGAGCCTGGTAGGCTGCGGTCCATGGGGTCGCGAAGAGTCTGACACGACTGAGTGACAGGAAGTGGCAACCCACTCCAGTGTTCTTGCCTGGAGAATCCCAGGGACAGCGGAGCCTGGTGGGCTGCCGTCTATGGGATCGCACAGAGTCGGACACGACTGAAGTGACTTAGCAGCAGCAGTAGCCACCTAGATATAGTTGATTAAAATTTTGATTTCTGTTCAAAACTTGTCTATTAAATGAGAGATTTCTTGAGATTAGGGGTAGGGTAAGCACCATCTCTTTCTCTCTGGCATCTGATTTAATGCCTGGCACATACTGGACCCCATACATGTTTGTTAAAAGCACGTGCCAATGAATGAAAGAATAATAATAAAGAGCTAATATCACGCTTTCAGTGCTGGAGAATTGCTTCTCTTTCGACTAGAAAGGTAACATCAGAAGTTTGGGCAGTACAGGACGATGAGAGTCAGTGACGTGTGGAGGAAAGAGGACGGGAGTACTGAGCTTTGCTGGTGGTTTTGGATTAACAGTAAGACTTGGAGAGAGGAAGAACATAGCAGGTAACTGCCGTGCTCACTTCCAGGGA
This sequence comes from Aepyceros melampus, assembly GCA_006408695.1. Lineage (NCBI taxonomy): Eukaryota > Metazoa > Chordata > Mammalia > Artiodactyla > Bovidae > Aepyceros > Aepyceros melampus. The sequence goes on along the minus strand of SJXQ01006982.1, from coordinate 11,560 downwards.
CCCAGCAGCTTCACTGTCTGCAAGCACTGGGCGTTCTGGCCTGGAAGTCTCTTCCTTCTTCCTGCTGGTGCATGGTCAAAGAGCCCCGAAGTCCAAGAGGAGAGGGGTAGGAGGACATGAGCTTGGGGAGCCCAGGAGATGGCTTGATTTCCTGAACTTGGAAGGGAGGAACGATTAAACCACAGGAAAACCCTGGGGAAATGATCCACAAAACAAACCCCACAGGAGGAGAGGCAAAGAGAGAAGGAAAACGCATCCTGGCCATTTATAAGCCAGACTACAATTTTAAGACTTCAAGTGAAGCAAAAAGGCAAAGCCCCAAACACTCCCATCCCAGCTTACTAGGAAACCAATTTTCCAGATAATAGGAATTCTGTGATCAAAGGCAAACAGGCATTTCCCATCAAATGGGTCAAACTGCCTACATGAAACACCCAGGTTCATAATTCTTCAGCATTCTGAGAGGCAGGGAGGGATTTGGACAGCTTGAAGGCAATCGTCCCCAAAATACTCTCCCAAACAGCACCAGATGAGATAGGCTACTTGAGAGGAGGATGAAAGCGTTTCTTTAGCACAGGGCTGTGTGGTCCTGATGCGAGGAGATTCCAAGGAAGCTCCCTGCACTCCACAGGGCTGTGTGGTTCTCTCGTGCCTTCTGTGACACCAGCGGTCACCACAGATTTGCACTGTCCCCAGGTGAGTCGAAGATGCTCCTATTAATCCCTCAGGACCAATGCTTAGTTATCAAGGGAAACCCAGTGGCTCCTTTATCCACCACTTTTGTTAGAATATGTCAAATCATCCTGTAGTTAATTATGCATGATTAGTCTTTTTGGGCTTCCCTGCTAGCTCAGCTGGGAAAGAATCCACCTACAATGAGGGAGACCTAGGTTCGATCCCTGGGTCAGGAAGTCCCCTGGAGGAGGGCATGGCAACCCACTCCAGTATTCTTGCCTGGAGAATCCCATGGACAGAGGAGCCTGGCAGGCGATAGTCCATGGGGTCGCAAAGAGTCGGACATGACTGAAATGACTAAGCACAGCACAGCAGAGTCTTTTCTTAAAAAACAAAACCGAGTTACTAGAGAACAGGGATTTGTGTGTGTGTGTGTGTGTGTGTGTGTGTGTGTTGGTGGTTGTGTGTCTGTCTGTACCCATGTAAAGTGCAGTGTAATGTTGTAGAGTGCATAGTGCCTGGATATAAGAGGTACTCAGTGACGTTGAATGAATGAATGAATGATACATTGGTGCCATTTTGGGGTATATGAATTTCCAAGAATTCAACAATCTAATTCTGTAACTTTCTGGAATGAGTCATGAGGCTCATCTCTGTGTACATATGATCCCTTTAATGAATGTTGTGCTAATTCACAAATGTATAAAAAGAAATGGAAATGGAAATAAGATCCATAACGATTTCTGTCTGGGCATAGCACTGTGTCAGGTCCCGGAAGGTAAAGATGTCTGGCATAGGTCCCTGCCTGGAGATGCTCACCATCAGCCTTGAGAGAGTGTGCAGCTGAAGACGGAGACAGTGACCCTACAAGACAGGGCATGATGGGGCCAAAGGGCGCGTACAGATGAAGAGGTAAAGACGAGATTCAGGGGGAAAGCGAAGGGAGGAGGAGAAGCTATGGAAGCAGAGAGAAACAATGGGACGGGCTCGCCATCAAGATGCCATAGTCCACCAGGCCTAACGCCCCAGCTTCATCAGCCTGAGCCAGGGCTGCCCTTGAAAGGCGGGGAGGGGCAGCAGGAAATGGACCACCCTCCAGAGCAGGGAACTCTGAGAACTCAAATCCCTGGGGGTCTGGTGTTTGGGGCACTTTTTTTCTCTGTTGTGCTTTTTTTTTTTTTTTTTTAAGATTCTGTACTTAAAAAAAAAAAAAAAACAGCCTGACATTCTTGTTTTGGTTTATCTGAGAATACAGGCTTTGAGCTGGCTCACCCTCAGGCCGGGGCTGGAGTGGGTGTCCGCGGTCAGGCTCCATCTCCGTAACTGATCTGGGTAACCTGAGAGGACCCCGCGGCTGGTGGAGCTGGATCCCTGCCTCTGGAGCAGCAGCCTCCCACAGGAGTCATTAATGCTCCCGCTGGTCCAGCGCCTCCTCCAAGCAGGTGCTTTCCGAGTTCTTTGCAGGAGCTGCTAGGGAGCCATCAGTCCCCTCTCAGAGGGTGCTCACAAAGCTGTCCTGGAACATCTGGGATAAGAAATCGCTTCTAGGCTTTCCTGCACCAGCTTGCATCCACTTAGAACACAACACTAAGGGCCTGACAGTGCCTTACGGCATATGATTTTTCCACTGAACTTCTGTAAAAACCTTTCAAGGAAGGTAAGAGACTGGAAACCATCCTGTTTTCCAGAATGGATGGCCACAGCTCCGGGAGCCCGAGGAGCTTGCTTCCACCAGGAAATGCTGGCAAGAGTCCTGGTATTTCTCTTTCCTTTCTTTGACTATTTTCTTTTTTCTCAAATTGTTTTCTCACTCTGTTCCTGAGGCCTGATTTTGCCCCTGATTTTAAGCAGGTGAAAATGTTGCTTTCCATACAGCAAAGGCTGTGGTTAGCCTTTGCTTTTATGTGTCTTCATATTTCTTTTCAGACGTCTGACTCTATGCTAAGGGGACCAATCTCCACAAGTCATAAACAGGTCACGACGTGGGTTTTGGTAGTTAGTTTCATGGACCTGCTGAGTCTGTCTGCCTCCCCCGTGGGGAGATATCCTCTTCTTACCACTGTCCCTTTCTCTTAAGCATCTTCAGTTTGTCCCTTTTGATGCCTGATTCTCTCCTGTCTAGGAACTTCTGCTTTCTCTTACATTTTTCTCCCACAAAGCTACCATCTATCTTTTCAACCCTGTTTCCCATTCAAGGATTCCCAGGGATTGGCAGGTGGCAGGACCTGCCTCCCTTCATCACACTTGTCTCCCCCCTACTAAGGTGTGTGCGCAGCAGTCTTGGAGCCCCAGCCCCCAGGAAATGCCTCGTTCTTACAGTTCATTTTCTGTGACACCTCTGCAGCATTTGACCATGTTGAATTTGGTATCTATTTGCTGGAGAGGGGGAACATGCTGGGTCCTTGGTCTGCAGGACACTTCTGTATCTTGCTTCTTTTCCTCCCTTTCTGATGTTTGAATCTGTTCTGATCTCATCTCTGCCTCCCCTGTTGCATCATGGATATCTCCAAGGGATTGGATTCTAGCCACCTGCTATTCCCTCTCTTCACCCTCTGCCTACACCCAACACTGTAGTTACATGTACTCATTTACTCACGTTTGTTGCTGTGCAGTCACTCAGTTGTCTCCGAGTTTTTGTGACCCCAGTGGACTGCAGCACACCAGGCCTCCCTGTCCTTCACCATCTCCCAGAGCTTGTTCAAACTCATGTCCATTGAGTTGGTGATGCCATCCAGCCATCTTATCCTAGGTCATCCCCTTCTCCTCCTGCCCTCAATCTTTCCCAGCAGCAGAGTCTTTTCCAGTGAGTCAGTTCTTCACATCAAGTAGCCAAAATATTGGAGCTTCAGCTTCAGCATCTGTCCTTCCAATGAATACTCAGGATTGATTTCCTTTAGGATGGACTGGTTGGATCTCCTTGCAGTTCAAGGGACTCTCAACAGTCTTCTCCAACACCACAGCTCAAAAGCATCAATTCTTCAGCACTCAGTCTTCTTCATGGTCCACCTGTCATATCCATACACAACTACTGGAAAAACCAGAGGTTTGACTATATGGACATTGTCAGCAAAGTGAAGTCTCTCCTTTTTAATATGCTGTCTAGGTTTAACAGTGTTTAATATTGTTTACACTCACAATTATACAATTACACTCACAAGTACACAATTGCACTCATCTCACATACTAGCAAAGAAATGCTCAAAATTCTCCAAGCCGGGCTTCAACAGTATGTGAACCATGAACTTCCAGATGTTTAAGCTGGATTTAGAAAAGGCAGAGAAACCAGAGATCAAATTGCCAACATCACTGGATCATCAAAAAAACAAGAGAGCTCCAGAAAAACATCTACTTCTGTTTTATTGACTATGCCAAGCCTTTGACTTTGTGGATCACAACAAACTGTGGAAAATTCTTCAAGAGTTGGGAGTACCAGACCACTTGACCTGCCTCCTGAGAAATCTGTATGCAGGTCAAGAAGCAACAGTTAGAACTGGACATGGAACAACAGACTGGTTCCAAATCGAGAAAGGAGTACATCAAGGCTGTATATTGTCTCCCTGCTTATTTAACTTATATGCAGAGTACATTATGAGAAATGCTCGACTGGATGAAGCACAAGCTGGAGTCAAGATTGCCAGGAGAAATATCAATAACCTCAGATATGCAGATGACACCACCTTTATGGCAGAAAGTGAAGAAGAACTAAAGAGCCTCTTGAAGAAAGTGAAAGAGGAGAGTGTCCAAGCTGGCTTAAAACTCAACATTCAGAAAACTAAGATCGTGGCATCTGGTCCCATCATTTCATGGCAAATAGATGGGGAAACAGTGGAAATAGCGACAGACTACTTTTTTGGGCTCCAAAATCACTGCAGATGGTGACTGCAGCCATGAAATTAAAAGATACTTGCTCCTTGGAAGAAAAGCTATGACCAACATAGACAGCATATTAAAAAGCAGAGACATTACTTTGCCAATAAAGGTCTGTCCAGTCAAAGCTATAGTTTTTCCAGTAGTCAAGTATGGATGTGAGAGTTGGACTATAAAGAAAGCTGAGTGCTGAAAAAATTGATGCTTTTGAACTGTGGTGCTGGAGAAGACTCTTGAGAGTCCCTTGGACTGCAAGGAGATCCAACCAGTCCATCCTAAAGGAGATCAGTCCTGAATATTCATTGGAAGAACTGATACTGAAGCTGAAATTCTAATACTGTGGCCACCTGATGCGAAGAACTGACTCATTTGAGAAGACCCTGATTCTGGGAAAGATTGAAGTTGAGAGGAGAAGGAGATGACAGAGGATGAGATGGCTGGATGCCATCACCAACTCATGGACATGAGTTTGAGCAAGCTCCAGGAGTTGGTGCTGCAGTCCATGGGGTCAGCAAGAGTCGGACACGACTGAGCAACTGAACTGAACTGAATACTATTTACTAAGAATCCTGAGTCTTGTTGCATCCCAGATTCCTCTCTAGGCTCTGGATGCAGTGGGGACGGGACTGAGCCTGCTGCATGGAGCTCACACCCTCCTGGGGGCCGCAGACTGTGAACAAGTAAACAGATACGGGGCAGCCGGTGAGAGTCCTGAGCTGAGTAAAGCAGGTAACGGGGTAGAGAGAGAAGGGACTGCTCTCCTGCCTTTGGGCCAAGGAGGGCTCCTCACATCTGAGCTGAGCCACGAGTGATAAAGGAGCCGTGGGCGTCTCCAGGGGAAGGATATCCTGGAGGTGGAGCAAGGACAGATAACATCTGTAAAGATGACCCCGAACTAGGGCCACGGTTCATTCCCTCCCTCCCCACCTCCCGCTTCCTCTCGGCTGTCTTTGCTGTCACTGCAGGTACCGCTTGTCTGGAACCAAGTCAACTCTGCCCAAGAACGGGCTCGCTTGCTCTCTCCTGATTTCTGTGTCTCTTCTACTAGAGCCAGTCCGGCTGACTGCTGAGGAGCTACCCAGCAGAGACCACCGTCCTCTCTCTAGGATTCAGTGTCAGTAAGCGTCCCCAGCGCCCTCTGCGTCCTCACCCTCCACCCTTTCATGCAGTCCCCTGATGCCAGGTTCCTTCCTCCACAGCTCGGCCCGTGACCACAGGCAGACGAGTAAGCATCGTCCATTGCGAACTCAACACTATTCCAGGCACAAGCCGGGCACTTTGCACACACTGGCTCACACCACCTACAAGGCAGTTTGAACAGCTCTCTTTTACAGATGGAGAAACTGAGGCTTAATAGCCCCTAGATCACGTCCTGTCTTTTCTTTTTTTAAAAAATAATTGTCAAGGAAAAGACCAGTTTTCCTAGCTGACAAATAAAGGCCCCCAACCCCCTATTGAACCACAGCTCTTCCACTCTTCTAACATGGAACCTCTGACCCTCCTCATCAATAAATCTATTTCTCTTTCATCTGTCATGTTTTCTTTCTGTGACTTCTGGGTCCGACACGCTTTGCCCTTCTTGTTTTGCTTGTTCACATCTTACCTCACCTTCCCTCCTCTCCTCAATGGTACTTTCTCCACTCACTTAGGCCACAACAAGGGGAACCAATTTTATCAGTTGTTGATTGCACATCAATTTCCTCGCAGTAACTGTGAGCAGACCCGTCAAAGAGCATGACGCATGAAAATGTGAATCTGCAGACAGTCTCGGGGCTTGAATCCCAGATCTGTCCCTGAGGGGCCACACGATTTCTGGGTTCCATTTCCTCGTCTATAACCTAGAGCTGATGCTAGCAGTCCCGCCTCAGAGGGTTGTCATCAGGTTAAATCAGCGAATGCACAGAACCATGTGGTTAGTCTGGCACAGAGTGCACGCTTCGTGTTTGCATCCCAGACTAGCATGGTATTTGGGGGATAATGTGTTTGTGGCCTCAATGGGAGAAGGCAATGGCACCCCACTCCAGTACTCTTGCCTGGAAAATCCCATGGACAGAGGAGCCTGGTAGGCTGCAGTCCATGGGGTCGCTAAGAGTCGGACACGACTGAGCAACTTCCCTTTCACTTTTCACTTTCATGCATTGGAGAAGGAAATGGCAACCCACTCCAGTGTTCTTGCCTGGAGAATCCCAGGGATGGGGGAGCCTGGTGGGCTGCCATCTATGGGGTAGCACAGAGTCGGACACGACTTGAAGCGACTTAGCGGAAGCAGCAGCAGTGGGCTCAATGAATATCTTTTCAATATCCCTTAATTCAAACCAATAAATATACGCTTGTGTGTGTGTTTTGTCGCTTAGTTGTGTGTGAATCTTTGCAGACCCATGGACTGTAGCTTTCCAGCCTCCTCTGTCCATGGGATTTCCCAGGCAAGAAGTGAGTTGCCATGCCCTCCTCCAAGGCATCTTCCCAACCCAGGGTTGTCCCAGCATCTCTTACGTCTCCTGCCTGGCAGGTGGGTTCTTTACCCCTAGGGCCACCTGAGGCAATTTTCTAACTATTAGTACATGAAAGTGGAGAGAAGTATAACAGAAGAACTGATGCAGGGGACCAGAATCATCACCCACTATCCATGGATGAAGTGGGAGAGCACCGTGGGGATTGTGGGTTCTAATCCTGATGCTTTACCTCTGTGTCGCTTGGTTTTCCTGTCTGAAAATTGAGGACAATAATAGTATCTGCTTCAGAGAGTTCCTGTGAGGACCTGGTGATGATGATAAGTATAAAATACTTAGAGCTCAGTGATTGCTGGTCCTCAGTATCACTGTGGTGGAGCCAGCCCCGCACACGTCTCTGACTTGTGCAGGGTCACAGGTCAGACTTGAAGGAAGTCAGGAGGAAGGAAAGAATTAGAAGCTTCTAGAGGAACCCAGGGGGTTCTGGGAACCTGGGAAAAGTGAAGGGAGGATACAGAAAGGAGCCTCCCCGTCACTTGACTCAGAGGCTTCCTTGCATGGCTTACTATGTTTAAGTGTGCTGAGTAGCCTTGGACAAGGACACTCCTCTCAACTCCACCCTCCTGCTCAATTTCCATGTTCAGCTGGATGAAAGAGGCCTGGGCTCTTTCCCCAGAGAACTTAACCCTCTCCAGTCTCTCTTCTCCCACATGCCCACTGCCACGGCCTTGTGTCTGATCCATAGTTCAAGTTTCTTGTTCAGACGATCACTCCAGATCCCAACACTCTCTATGGCCTCCAGCCATGCCTCTGTAATCCTTTCTGCACTTGAGTAAAGTTAGCCTGTGCAAAAAACATGACTGCAAGCAAGAACTGTATCAAAATATTGAAACCATGAACCACTGCATGGCGTCTCCAGACTATTATTAATAACAACCCCCTGCTCTGCTACTCATGTCATCTCCATGCTGTTGATAAAAGAAGAGGCAGAGGTGAAATTTCAAGTGGATGAAACACTGATTGTACGGAGCTGTCAATTCCAAATGAGTCCATGGAAAACAGTGCGTCTGAATCGTCTCAAACCTCTTTAACCACCACCTCGTGTTTTAGACAATGGTTCTAAAGGATAATATTTAATACTTTCAGGACCCAGGGAAATTAAAAGAGAAAGAAGACTGTGAAATGAAGCTGAGCAGTACACGTGTGGTTTAAATATTTCAGAAGTGATTCAGTTCTCAGGGGTTTCCTCTAACATCCCCAGGGCAACCACATTACCAGGCTGAATTCCAACTGCACTTGAACTTGTTGGCTCCCGACTCAGTCCTTGGTTACACACAGTATTTCACGTGTAAGTTAGCTTGAATCCTGTCCGTGTAAGATGGTAAGTTCCCCAAGGACGAGAGACTTACTTTCTTGTTCTGGCTCTCCTGTCCAGTGCTCTATGACCCTGAAAATAATTTCAATTTCCCCTTTATTTCTTAGATACAGGGGTTGAATTATCTCTATAAGCCCCTGGTAAATAGCAGTGCATACTAAATCACTTCAGTTGTATCTGACTCTGTGCAACCCTATGGACTACAGCCTACTAGGCGCCTCTGTCCATGGGATTCTCCAGGCAAGAATACTGGAGTGGGTTGCCATGCCCTCCTCCAGGGGATCTTCCCAATCTAGGGACTGAACCTGAGTCTCTTATCTAACCTGCATTGGCAGGTGGGTCCCTTACCACCAGCACCACCTGGGAAGCCCATGGTAAATAGCAGAGGTCTTTCATAAATCTCTATAATGGTGATTTCCAATGTCAGCCCAGAAAACAGAAGAGCAACTGAACATTGAGGGGGCTGTACTTAAAGGTCAAGTTGGACCAGGCTGCGCCTGTTACTGACCAGTCCAGCACAAGATAATAAATGGAGGGTTTCTATTCATTGGGGCAGCACAGAGCATTGAAAAAGCCTTTGACTTGAGATCAGAAGGCTGAGTGTGACTCTTGGTTCTGTGTGGCTCTGGGTGATCTTGGATAAATCCACTAGGCTCTGCTCTCAGAGCTAGAAGGGGCCTCAGCAGTCGTGGTGTGGGCTTTGAGGTGATGAGTTGAGGTGACTTGCCAGACATAACTGAATTAGTGGCAGAGTGGGGACTCTCACTCAGGAAAATAGCAGAGGTCTTTCATAAATCTCTATAATGGTGATTTCCAATGTCAGCCCAGAAAACAGAAGAGCAACTGAACATTGAGGGGGCTGTACTTAAAGGTCAAGTTGGACCAGGCTGCGCCTGTTACTGACCAGTCCAGCACAAGATAATAAATGGAGGGTTTCTATTCATTGGGGCAGCACAGAGCATTGAAAAAGCCTTTGACTTGAGATCAGAAGGCTGAGTGTGACTCTTGGTTCTGTGTGGCTCTGGGTGATCTTGGATAAATCCACTAGGCTCTGCTCTCAGAGCTAGAAGGGGCCTCAGCAGTCGTGGTGTGGGCTTTGAGGTGATGAGTTGAGGTGACTTGCCAGACATAACTGAATTAGTGGCAGAGTGGGGACTCTCACTCAGGGCTCTTGGAAAACCAAGAACCATTTGGAGTCTTGATGAGGGATAAATAATTTTTCCAGATAAATTGTAACACGCACTGAACACACTAAGTATAAAGTCCATGTGTAAACGTTTGTGGGAATTCAGTCCTTATGCTTCTTGAGTCATTTGGTGTTAAATCATCTAACTGCTATTCTTCTGAGAGCTATTGATGTCCGAAGTGCCCTTTAAGCTTGGTTCTTTACTCAAGTCTTTTTTTTTTTTCTTTCTCTTTTGATGAAAAAATAGGAAGCTCTCTGCCAGGAATAAACACATTTGAATGCCAGATGATTTAAATTTTTCTTTCAGAGTTAATATCTGCCAAATCTGAGTTAGTTCTAATGCTCTATTTTAAAACAAGAGGAGGGTAGGGGTTGTTCCCAACTTCAACCATCAGAACATCAAGCTGAAATAAGTAGAGCGTAACTTAAGTCATTCAAGTAAATGTTCTTATTTTAGTGTAATGTTTATAAGGATTTTGGAAAGGGGCATGCCTAGAGAATCCCCATGGACAGAGGAGCCTGGTAGGCTCAGTCCACAGGGTCGCAGAGAGTTGGACACAACTGAGCGACTAAGCACAGCACAGGCAGATATAAGCATTGTTATTCTGCTTGTTATGGTTTAAAGTAGAGACCCACTGATTTACTTCTCTGCTGTTTTACAAGAGGTCCTTTTACTTTGATACTACATTTGGGGAAATGTTTGGGCACCATATTATTGCAGCTAAGAGAGGGATGTAGATGAGTGGTCCAGTGGGGATGAAGTGTATCTGAGGGGTGGGGGCTTATGTGACCCACAAATGAGATCTTTAGCCAAAAAGGAATAGAAGTGGAAAGAATGGATGCAGGCACAGGGTACTCCAGTGTTGCTTTGTTATCAGCATGAAAACAGACATGATTAATGACCACTGCTTTCTAAAACTTGTCTTCTAATAGTTTAAACTGTAGTTACTGAAACAGATCTTTGCATCTCAGTGAACTGCAGTGAGTCAGGTTGTATCCAGAAATGAGGCCAGCTCTGTCCACAGCCTCAGCTCTCAGATGCTTTCTGATGGACTGTCCTTCCAGAAGAACAAGCCCTGAGAATCCTGAGTCTCTCTAGACCTTTGCTACTCAGAGTATCTCCAACTGTCTAGCATCACCTGGAAGCTTCTTAGAAATTCAGAGTTTCAGGTCCACTTAGGGCTATTGAATCAGAATCTGCATTAGACAAGATTGCCAAGTGATTTGGGCTTCTCTCATTGGAAAAGACCCTGATGCTGGGAAAGACAGAAGGCAAAAGGAGAAGAGAGTGGCAGGGGACGAGATGGTTAGATAGCATTACTGACTCAATGGACATGAATTTGCACAAACTCTGGGAGATAGTGAAGGACAGACAAGGAATCCTGGCATGCCGCAGTCCATGGCATTGTAGAGTTGGACACGACTTAGCAACTGAACAACAAAAAACAACCCAAGTGATTTATATGCTCATTAAAGTTGGAGAAATACTGTCCTGGAAAAGAGGTGGGGAAACTATTTCTGTAAAGGACCAGATAGTAAACATTTCAGGCTTGCACACCAGAAGGTCTCTGATGCAAATACTCAACTCTGTCATCACAGTACAAACAAATTGGAGTGGCTTTGTTCCCATCCACGTTATTTACAACACCAGGTGGGGGCTGGATTTGGCCTGAGGGACTGAGAGTCCCAGGCATATGTTGTTACAAGCAAAACAGAAAACCATGTCTCTTCTCTTCTTTGTCTGTTCTTACTCTCTGCCTATGTGGCCTCACTTCCCTCTCTCTAAATAACCCCCTCCTCTTCCCTTGATTCCATTCCCTTTCACTGACTGGGGAATTCCCACCCAAGTTTAAGGCTCATTCCACATACTATCTCTTCTCTAGGCTTCTGTTCTGTGCTTCCTCAGAATTAACTGGTCCTCCTTTATGTTTCAAAAACTCTTTACAGGAGCTTCTAATGCTGTGCTTGTACTTAACATAGAAACTTTTTTCCCTTTCACCAACTTCT
>SJXQ01006981.1:75722-88316 GCA_006408695.1 Aepyceros melampus | reverse complement strand
AAAAAAATAAAATAGAAAACAAGTTCCTCTTTATTTTGTTTATATAGGAATTTATTGTGTATTCAAATAGAAATGTATTTCAGAAAATATATTAAGTGAATGTATAAGAGACTGTTTTCAGATTAATTTGTTACTGATGTCCTTCCCTCTTCTCATCTTTCTTATATTTATTGATGACCTTTATAATCTTTTTCATTTCTACATTTCTGTAACTATGAATTAAAGAATAAAATTAAATATATACTAATTCTCCAAACATTCTGTCAGCCTATTGTCATTTATTTCAATAAAATAGTAAATAAATACTAAAGAAAAATGTCTACTTGTGTAATATCTTAAAATTTGATTTGACTATGGCCAAAATAATTATATATTAAAGTTGACATTTGTCAGTAATTCTTAAAAGATAAAAATTAGTAAGATATACTTTCACTCTTAGTTTTCACTCAGAAAACTAAGATCATGGCATCTAGTTTCAACACTTTATGGCAAATAGATGGGGAAACAGTGGAAACAGTGAGAGACTTTATTTTTTGGAGGAGCTCCAAAATCCCTGCAAGTGGTGACTGCAGCCATGAAATTAAAAGATGCTTATTCCTTGGAAGAAAAGTTATGACCAACCTAGACAGCTTATTAAAAGACAGAGACATTACTTTGCCAACAAAGGTCTGTCTAGTCCAAGCTACGGTTTTTCTAGTAGTCATATATGGATGTGAGAGTTGGACTATAAAGAATGCTGAACACCAAATAATTGATGCTTTTGAACTGTGATGTTGGAGAAGACTCTTGAGAGTCCTTTGGACTGCAAGGAGATCTAACCAATCCATCCTAAAGGAAATTAGTCCTGAATGTTCATTGGAAGGACTTATGTTGAAGCTGAAATTCCAAGACTTTGGCCACGTGATGCTAAGAACTAACTCATTTGAAAAGACCCTGATGCTGGGAAAGATTGAAGGTGGGTGGAGAAAGGGACGACAGAGGATGAGATGGCTGGATGGTATCACAAACTCAATGGGTATGAGTTTGAGTCAACTCTGGGAGCTGGTGATCTACAGGGAGGCCTGGCATGCTGCAGTCCATGGGTCACTGAATGACTGAGTTGAACTGACCTTTCACTGTGGTGTAATTATTTAATATTTAGAGACATTTTCTTTAATTTTCTCAGTAAGCTATAGTTCTATATTATCACTAAATCAACTATCGTGGCTTGGTGTGTGGCAGCAATAAATGAACTATCATACAGCACTATAGAATTTTAGTATTGAGTATTTCATTTCTAAAGCATATTAAACATTTTTTTTTATTGTTACCATTATACAGCAACTATGACTGGGTTAGAATTCTTTTTAGAGTTACTGGCCAATATTGCTGTTAAACTTAGATGCAAGTCTCTCAATAATATATTAGCAAATGAAATTCAACAATACATTAAAAGTGTCAAGTGAGATTTAGCCCAGGGAGTCAAGGATGGTTTTGCAAGCTAGTGAATGTGATATATTCACAAATTAAAGAATAAAAATCATATGAATTTTATGCCAAAATGCTTTTGAGAAAATTCAACATATATTTATGAAAAGAAACTCTCAAATTGTGGGAACACATGAACCACACTTCAACATAATAAAGAACATGTACAACAAAACTATACCCAACATCACATTTGATACAAAGCTAAGAATATTTCCTTTAAGATCAGGAACAAGACAAGGATCCCACTTTGCCACTTTTTTTTTTTTAAGCCATGAAGATATAATACACAGCATAATGAATATATTCAATAGTATTTTTCAGTGGTAAATAATTTGTCTGCCAATGCAGGAGATGCAGGAGACATGGGTTTAAACTCTGGGTCAGGAAGATCCCCTGGAGGAGGAAATGGAAACACACTCCAGTATTTTTGCTTGGAAAATCTTAGTCAGAAGAGCCTGGCAGGCTACAGTCCATGGGATCATAAATAGGCCAACAAGACTGCACAATAAGTTTAAGTTTAACATTGTTATCAGACTTTTGGTGATGATCACTTCAAAATGCATGTAAAATCAAATTATTATGTAGCATACCTAACTGTAAACTATTATTATATGACAAGTGTATATATATATATATATATAGAGAGAGAGAATTTATATATATATAATTATATATTTATATATATAGAATTAATATATATTTATATATATATACACATATATATAAAGCAGTTCATGAAATAGATAACTTAATCTGGCAAAATAAATATACAAATATTCAAAGTATTACTGAAATGAGCATTATATTAGGATAAATGAGCCCAGTATATTTCAGTGGAAATTTTCCAGTTTTAGAAACCTTTTTTTATTAAACAATAATCCCATTGAATCTAAAATCTGTTAGATTTATTTATCTAGGTGATTTTTAAATGTTGTACCACAATGAACTTGGCAACCATATAGACTGGGATTATGAGAAATATAAAACAATATTATATCTGATTTGTTCCATTCATCTACGTCATACCATTTAATTTTAGTACTATTATTTCAAAGATATTTGAGACAAGGTCACTTTTTTAATTAGTTCAAAATTCTTTGACTCATTATTTTTTTAGATATAAAAATAAATATCTATAAATTTATTTGATTTGAAAGCATTATGAAAACAATATAATTTTTATTGAAATCATGATGTGCATGAGACAAATAAAAATATAATTTCAAATGTTCATTGGCATGCACATACATACATTTATAAGAATTTGATAGTTTCTAGTTCCCTTTAGGGTTCATAAGACAAATTAAAATGCTATAAAGAGATTTTTTTTTAATATATAACCTCAATGCAGGGCTTCCCCTGATGACTCAGACAGTAAAGAATTTGCCTGCAATGCAGGATACCAGGGTTTGACCTCTGGGTTATAGAGATCCCCTGGAGAAGGGAATGGAAACCCACTCTAGTATTCCTGCCTAGAGAATTCCATGGACAGAGGAGCCTGGCAGACTATAGTCCATAGGGTTGGAAAGAGTCAGACATGACTGACACTTTCTAAATATCAAGGCTATTTATCAAAATAATTGTCAGAAAATCAACATTGAACTGTAATTAGGTATATGAATGCAATTTGTTCCTTTTCCAGCCTTCAACATAATCCCTTTTGTTCCTCTAAATTTCTTACAGTAAATCCAGACCTTTGAAGTCTAAAACAAGTTGACATATTCTTCCTTACTATACAGCTGTCAGGAACAGGCCTGGGTGTAAAGCAGTGGCATTACTTGCAGTAGCTGATAGAAAAAACACAGAGCCATGCAACAGAGTAAAGCAATCCCAGGTAGTGTTTTTGAGTATGATGTGGCTGGAGCTACAGTCTTCTGTTTAATCCTGAATTCAAGAACTCTTTTCCTACTATGCCCTTGTGTAGTGAAGCTGTTGAGAAATATCTGTGTTAAACATATACATGAATAAATCATCAGAAAGCTGCAGAATGTGAGACATCCAACAGGACATTTGGCCTGAGACCCTTCAAAAATCCAAGGTCATTAAGAAAATACAACTGTCATAGGGGATTCATGTTGTATGGCAAAACCAATACAGTATTGTAAAGTAAAATAAAGTAAAATTAAAAATTAAAAAAAAAGAAAAACACAGAAAGGTGCAATTGTTCTAGATTTGGGGAGAAAAATGGCAAAGAAAAACAGAAAGAAAGAAAAAACTACTGTAATGCAAGAATTTTATTTGAACCCTTAAAAATATTTTAAATAATATATTTTGTAGTGGTTTAGAGGTCAGACTTATGTACAATTGATGATTTTCTTAAATATGGTAACATTTTGTGATTATACAGAAAAATGTAATTTTCCTTAGGAAACACACATTAAAATGTTTAGGGATTAAGATTTAGATATCTGTAATTGTATTTAAATAGTACAAGAGAAAAAAATATATTTCCATAAAAAGAGATGAAAAAGTAACAAAATTAAGTAAAGGGACTACTGGAGTTTGTTGTACTATTCTTTAACTTTCTGTTACTTTAAACATTTGAAAATATAATAATTTCCACAAAGTGATCATGGTTAGATATGAAAGTTGAAATATTCCAGTTATTATAAAACTAAGATTTAGAAAAATATGCTTTGTATGCTTTTATTTGTACCCTTGATATATACTAAAGTCAGCTTTATCAAGAATATAGTAAAGAATAAAAGTACAACTATTCTATAGCAAGAAATTCACCTTTTCACTTATTTGAAAAACAAGGCTTAAGAAGTAGTTTTAAAAATAATGATGTACTCAATAAATGCTTAATATATTTGCCTTTCATTTTGATATTATTTCATTTTGTATTTTATTTCTTCTAGTCATCTGAACCTTAAAATATTTGTCAGTTTCAAATATTTACAAATCATAGTGAGGGAACACAATTACTTTATTACTATCCTGGCCTGAGAAACTTATGAATACTATAAATGCATTTTTAATGAACTGTTAAATAAGTTCCAGTGTTAAAATTTAAAATTCTTAAAAGTTACCTAATCAAAACTTGTTAACTAAATTTGAAGCAGTAGTGACACATTTTACTAATGATATTAAACACTGGTGTTTTTTGACTTCATTATCCTTAATAATGCAAAGTAAGTAGTGATGAACAAAAACATCCAATTTTCTATGTATTTGATCATTTTAATTGAAAAAACTGGTGAATATATGTTGAAAGCTTATACCAGTTTCTATACCACATCAATAAGATGTCATATTAAATATTATAAAATTATACACAGATATGGGAAGTGTAGGAAATATTGACAAAAACGTGTTTCTTAATTACATTTTCCTCATGTGTACTCAGACATCATACTGAGTTGGCTGGCAATTTAGCTTTACAATAATGGGTTTTAAAATGACATCTAGTTTGCACTGAAGTTCCAAGTGGATGAAGAGAAAATGGGAAATAAATGAATGCTCACATTTTTAGGCAATCATGGTAATTCTATTTCAATTGCCGTATAAATAACAGAAGTTAAACTCCTCTTAAAGTTTGGGTTAGAAACATCAAGTATCACTTAGAAATAAATTACACAAACACAATTTTTCTCTCTCTCTTCCTCTGACAAACACATACACACACCAGAATTACGTAATGGTTATAAAACCGTTTTACATTGTAATAATTTTTGCTACTTTTAATTTGCGATTATGTTCTCTGAGTACAATATGGCTCTCTCTTACATATTTTAATATTTGTCTATTGCTGAAAACTTTCTATCCTATTTTAAGCGTATGCATATTTAGATAGCATCACCAACTCGATGAACATGAATTTGAGTAAGCTCTGGGAATTGGTGATGGACAGGGAAGGCTGGCTTGCTGCAGTACATGACAGTCACAAAGAGTCGGATACCACTGAGTGACTGAAGTGAACTGATATGCTTATTAAGTTCCATTTTTATTCATGAAACTTAGCCTGTAGTTCTTTTGAACATAAAAAAGGGGTAGAAAAGTAAGTTCCTTTTACATGCAATTCCTTGCTTTATCCATTAGTTATCCTACTTGGGTTTTAATTTCTTTCTATTTTCCATAGTTTCAAAGAAGCCATGAATTTCAGAATTCTTATACAGTTTGATGTGGTCTAGAATTATGTAAATGGCCATCTGAATGTGTTTTACCTTTTCAGGGTGTCTGTTTGAGATTGGTATAAATACTGTGGAATAGCAATCTCAGTTGTTTTGGAGAAGTTACTGTCAATAGATGGGAGACCAGTGGAATAATTATGCTTACAGAAACTTCATAATGCCTTATTTTAACTTCTGGTCAATAAAATTCTTATAAAATGTCCATTAAATTCTACATAATTAGGTAATTTTAGAGTAGATGAAACTTTCTGAAAATCTAAGTTATGACACTCAGTTTAGATAAGATAGAAAATCTTCCTGTAATGGAAGATGGCAAAGATATTACATAATAATTATCCATCTCAATAGATAGTAACTAATTGCTAAATAGTAAGCCATTGAGAATGAGATCAAATAAGAGAGATCACTAAAAATTCTCAAAGTAAGTAAAATTTGAGAAGGATTATGATGAAGAAGTACTAAGAGTTTTGCAGATAGAGATGAGGAAGTTGGGTGTACCAGGTTAAGAAACAAATAAGCAAAGCCAGAAAATAATATGAGTATGATATAAAGAGAGAAGAGTAAGATCTCTTCTTGACAAAACTAGAATGTCTTATTGCATAAGAATATTGGGAATTATTATGAAAGACCTAATATGAAATTAACATGAAAACTGTAACTATTTTATGAGTGATGATAATCAGAAAGTAGCCTTGTATAAAATAGTTAATTATAGCTTTTTTCACCAAACTGAGGTTTTGTTCGGTATAAGTAACCTCTTTCCATATTCATATACATCAAAAGCATAATGCCTAGAAAAAAATATGTACTCAGTAAATAGCATGGAATTAACAATGAAGAGGTGAATGAAGAAATAAATAAAGAGTTAAATAAATGTATAAATTAAAATAGAATTTTTATCCTGACAAGAGTGGACTATTTTCAATAATTCTGAAAATTGCCTAAATATCTGAAAAGAAAGTGCAAACTTAAAACACCCTTGGAAATTAGACATATGTAATCAACAATATCACAGCTTCAGAAAAGCCTTAAGAGATGCACTATTGTTGTTATTTTAGAAATAAAAGTTATTTCTAAGCTTTTAAAGTTTAGATGCTGCTGCTAAGTCGCTTCAGTCGTGTCCAACTCTGTGCGACCCCATAGACGGCAGCCCACCAGGCTCCAACGCCCCTGGGATTCTCCAGGCAAGAACACTGGCGTGGGTTGCCATTTCCTTCTCCAATGCATGAAAGTGAAAAGTGAAAGTGAAATCTCTCAGTTGCGTCAGACTCTTAGCGACCCCATGGACTGCAGCCCATCAGGCTCCTCCATCCTTGGGACCTTCCAGGCAAGAGTACTGGAGTGGGGTGCCATTGCTTTCTCCATAAAGTTGAGATAGTAGATATCAAATTTAACAGTTTATTTTAGTATTTGATTTTCTATTACAGTTTAACATGATATACTTTATTTTTCTTAAAGTGCAATTTTAAGTAGGTAATTTTAAATATATATAACATACTTATCAATATTCTTCCTCATATCTGAAAATACCATGATATTGAGTCAAGTGCCAAGCCCAAACATCGAATACAATAGCACTGGAATTATACCATCACTGAATACTCTGTATTTTCTTTTCCCTAAGAAAGGAAATGAAAACTGCATTCAGATTACTTTATTTAAATCAAATTAGAATATAATTATACTTTTAAAACATTAGTTTTGTTGTTAAAGAATTAGCAAAAGTAGAAGAAAATAACAATCTGTTCCTCTACTGAACACAAGATCTCTGTAAAGTGAAATAAACATCTTGTAAAATTGTGTATTTTCTTTCCAACAAGCAAAATGTAAGAAGCTTTCAATGATGAAGACATAAAAAACAATAAATGCTGTAATTTTCTATCATTACATATGTTTAGATTTTGAGACTTGTTAGACTAACTCAGTAGAAAATGAGTCAAGCATCACATCCTTTACTGATTCTTTGTGAACTTACATAGACAAATTGAATGCAATAAACTAATAACTATTTAAGTTTTTATACATATATTGGATTGGTATTTAGAGAAATGGTTATAAGTATGAACTATTATGTACCTCCACACTGATATTTGTGTGCTGTGAATCAATGTTTGTAGCAATTTTTATTTTTCCATCTGAATAAAATCAGTCCAAATATTTTGCTAAATGATTACAGGATCTGACTGATGTATATGTGAGATTTTAGAATAGTGATATATTATATGCCATAACTGTGGAATTGTGGTATCAGTGTAGATTTGTGAATATATACACAGAGATTAAAGTTTATGTGTTCATATATAGATACTGAAATTCATTGATTTCTAGCTTTGTCTCTTGGGAGGGCCTAAAAGCAGTGATGGTCTAATAGCATTGATCCTATTTAGTGTCTTTATCTTCGATTCTCTATGTCATTTTCTACTAAAGGGAAAAGCTCCTTGGAGAAATGACTAATTGTAAGTCTGGTACAAAAAGTACAAGATTATAATGGAAACATTTTGTACTAGAAGCTAATAATGTGCTAAAAATAAAAATAAAGTTGGGAGATAAGTTGAAAGGATGCAGAATCAGCTTGAGAAAGGTATCTCTGGTCAGACTAAAGACAATGTAAGATAATATATTAAATATATGGTTAAAACAGAAAAAAATGTCCATGAATATAAAAAGAAAAATAAATAAATAAAATATGTATGATAAAATGGATATTTATGTAGTTTCAAAATGTGTCTAATTAATTCAAAGTGTGTTAAAATAATTACTACTTACAAAAGGAAACAAACAGTAACTTCACACTGAAAAAAAACCCAGCAGATATTACCATAATCCAGTGACATGTGAATATTCTCAGTAATAGAACAAATTAAAACTATATGTCATCTGAAAGAGTTCTTTCAGAAAAAGTAAACATCACTTCTAGAATGTTCATGAAAAAATACATAACCTGAATTATTCGTAAAGAAGCACTCCTAAGGTATATTCTGAATAAAACAAATAAACACACATAATCATCTTGTATCAAAGTCATGAAAATCAAGATAAAATTAAGGAACTCATAACTGAGCCCTCTGTTATCATGACAACATTGTCACAGTTGTCAAATTAGATGGGAGTCTCTGTACTATATAGTATTAATATTGAGTATTTTTATGATCATACTGTAGAGGTGATTGTATTATATAAGCAAATGTCCTATATTATATAATTACTAGCAAAATTAATACTAATCTATTTGAATCATCAGATCTGCAACTCATTTTCAACCGCTTTAGCCAAAAATAATTCTTGATAGTACTGTACCTCTAACTTCCCTGTGAATTAGTTTTTATATTAGAAAGAAAACCACAATATTACCCTTAAGTTACTGGGCAGTTTCTGAAGCTATATGACTTGAGTCCTTTTTTTAAATTGAAATATACTTTATATATTATATTGTGTTTGTTTCAAGTGTACAATATAGTAGTTCAACATTTAAATGCATTGCAAAATGATTACCACAACATCTAGTAAACATCTGTTCTCATACTGTTATTAAAGTATTATTGGCTATATTTCTTATGCTGTATATTATATCGTCGTGACTCATTTATTGTATTTTATAGCTGGAAGTCTGTACCTCTTCATTATTTTCACTTATTTTTCCCATCCCTCACTCCACTCCCCTCTGGTAATCTCCAGTTTATTCTCACACTTATGACCTATTTTCATTTTGTTTTGTATGTTTGCTTTGTTGTTTTGATTCCACATGTAAGTAAAATCATGTAATATTTGTCTTTGCCTGATTTATATGACTTAGCATAATACCATCTAGATGCATCCATGTTGTTGCAAATGGAAAGATTTCATTCTTTTCCTATGGCTGAATTAATAATCCATGTTTATATGTATACCAAATCATCTTTGTGATTCATGAGCCTAAGTGCCACCTGAGAACCAAAATATGAAAATTCTACAATAGATATAATAGATTTCCATAAGGAAAATGATTTTAAAAAAGGTAATATTCAAGCAAATAATAATCAACAATGTCCAAACTTATTAACAAAAGTGTTAATCTACAAAATTTTCAAAATTTCTACTTTTATGATATTTGTACTTTTTGTACTTAAAAAGTAGTAAAAATAGGAATTTCTTTACAGATACAGAGTGCATTTAGAAAAATTAACTAACATAATTCAATTTACTTGAAAATGTACTTGATGGGAAAATATTAAACATTTCAACAAATGATAATTTTGAAATTTTTAGATTGTTTCTTCAATGTGCTCAATTTACATGAGTCTTTGTCTTCACTTTTAAAAATTGAATAAAATGTCATTAATTTACACAATGTGTTCCTTGTGATAACATGGCACACATTTTTTTACTTTAAGACATAATTAAATCACATGAAACTAATCAAATTTTTAAGAATGAAATTTAAAATTCTATAATTGTACACATATTCATGTTGTGTGTGTGTGTGCACTCAGTCACTCACTCATGTCCAACTCTTGCAACCTCATGACTGTAGCCCTCCAGGCTTCTGTCCGTCCGGCAAAAATACTGGGCCAGTTTCCACTTCCATACTCCAGAGGTCTTCCGAACGCTAAAATGTTTGTCACAGTTTTAGTAGTATCAGTAGCTCCAGAATTGGTTTGAATTTATGTTTAATCATATTTTAAAAGTTGCTGAAAGTTCTGTAAATGTCATTTTATGAATATGGAATTTGAAGATTAGCTTGCTAAGGGGTAAAGGGCTTTTGATATCAAGAATTACAGCTCCTTCAGGGCTTTAGCCATAAAGAAATATATTTTCATTATATAACTCAGGACAAAAAAAGTTAAAGAGAGAAAAAATATTACCCTTTAAGGAGACAGAGATTTTTAGGAAAATATTTTTCTATTTCCAATAACATATGGAAAATATTTATAAAAATCTTTTGTTTTTATCTATCACAATACCTTTATCTCTTTTAAACTTGAAATGAAAATACTGATTTACTTTTTGTGTTTGCAAATGGAAACAGTGACAGATTTTATTATCTTGGTGTCCAAAAATCACTGCAGACTGTAGCTGCAGGCATGAAATAAAAGATGCTTGCTCCTTGGAAAAAACACTATGACAAACAGTGAATAAAAAGCAGAGACATCTCTTTGCCAACAAAGGTCCAAGAGGTTGGACCATCAGGAAGACTGAACAGTGAAGAATAGATGCTTTCAAACTGTGGTGCTGGAGAACTCATGAGAGTCCCTTGGACACCAAGGAGACCAAACCAGTCAATCCTAAAGGAAATCAACCCTGAATATTTGTTGGAAGGGCTGATGCTAAAGCTGAAGCTCCAATAGTTTGGCTACCTGGTGTGCTGCTGCTGCTGCTGCTGCTGCTGCTGCTTGACTGTAGCTGCAGGCATGAAATAAAAGATGCTTGCTCCTTGGAAAAAACACTATGACAAACAGTGAATAAAAAGCAGAGACATCTCTTTGCCAACAAAGGTCCAAGAGGTTGGACCATCAGGAAGACTGAACAGTGAAGAATAGATGCTTTCAAACTGTGGTGCTGGAGAACTCATGAGAGTCCCTTGGACACCAAGGAGACCAAACCAGTCAATCCTAAAGGAAATCAACCCTGAATATTTGTTGGAAGGGCTGATGCTAAAGCTGAAGCTCCAATAGTTTGGCTACCTGGTGTGCTGCTGCTGCTGCTGCTGCTGCTGCTGCTTCTAAGTCTCTTTAGTCGTGTCCAACTCTGTGCGCCCCATAGACGTCTGTGAAGCGCTGACTAATTGAAAAAGATGCTGATGATGGGAAAGATTGAGGGAAGGAAGAGAAGGGGTTGACAGAGAATGAGAAGATTGGATGGCCTCATCGTCTCAAAGGATATGAGTGTGAGCAAACTCTGAGAGATAGTGAAGGACAGGAAAGCCTGTCGATCATGGAGTGACAAGGAGTGGGACACAACTGAGTCACTGAACAACTAAGGAAAAATTATAAAGAGTGTTTGTTTTATGTCTGACCTGAACATACTCTCTTGGTGAAAATAAACTTTTTATATTAATAGATAAAATGGCAATCCTGCTAAAATTTTCAAGAGTTGCTGGTGATAAGTATTGGCCTTATTTACCTACTCCTCTGCACACATTGATTATTATTCCTTTTCTCTTGGCATTCACATGAAATTTACCTTTCTTCTATCCCTCCTAACTTTCTTATAATATTGAAAAATACATATCTTGAAAAAGTTTTGATATTTCTTAAAACTGTCGTTTCATTTTTTTCTTCCTGAAATGTCACTATATTAAAAAGCTCACAAATCAGTTCAGTTCAGATCAGTTCAGTCGCTCAGTCGTGTCCGACTCTTTGTGACCCCATGAATCACAGCATGCCAGGCCTCCCTGTCCATCACCAACTGCCGGAGTTCACTCAGACTCACGTCCATTGAGTCCATGATGCATCCAGCCATCTCATCCTCGGTCGTACACTTCTCCTCCTACCCCCAATCCCTCCGAGCATCAGGGTATTTTCCAATGAGTCAACTCTTTGCATGAGGTGGCCAAAGTACTGGAGCTTCAGTTTTGGCATCATTCCTTCCAAAGAAATCCCAGGGTTGATCTCCTTCAGAATGGACTGGTTGGATCTCCTTGCAGTCCAAGGGACTCTCAAGAGTCTTCTCCAACACCACAGTTCAAAAGCATCAATTCTTCAGCGCTCAGCCTTCTTCACAGTCCAACTCTCACATCCATACATGACCACAGGAAAAACCATAGCCTTGACTAGACGGACCTTAGTCAGCAAAGTAATGTCTCTGCTTTTGAATATACCATCTAGGTTGGTCATAACTTTTCTTCCAAGGAGTAAGCGTCTTTTAATTTCATGGCTGTAGTCACCATCTGCAGTGATTTTGGAGCCCCCCCAAATAAAGTCTGATACTGTTTCTACTGTTTCCCCATCTATTTCCCATGAAGTGATGGGGCCAGATGCCATGATCTTCGTTTTCTGAATGTTGAGCTTTAAGC
>SJXQ01006981.1:18423-75449 GCA_006408695.1 Aepyceros melampus | reverse complement strand
TTAAATCTATTCCTCACTTCCACTGTATAATCATAAGGGATTTGATTTAGGTCATACCTGAATGGTCTAGTGGTGTTGCCCACTTTCTTCAATTTAAGTCTGAATTTGGCAATCAGGAGTTCATGATCTGAGCCACAGTCAGCTCCCGGTCTTGTCTTTGTTGACTGTATAGAGCTTCTCCATCTTTGGCTGCAAAGAATATAATCAATCTGATTTTGGTGTTGACCATCTGGTGATGTCCATGTGTAGAGTCTTCTCTTGTGTTGTTGGAAGAGGGTGTTTGCTATGACCAGTGCATTCTCTTGGCCAAACTCTATTAGTCTTTGCCCTGCTTCATTCTGCATTCCAAGGCCTGACAGAATGTGGTCCAATGAAGGAGGGAATGGCAAGCCACTTCAGTATTCTTGCCTTGAGAACCCCATGAACAGTATGAAAAGGCAAAATGATAGGATAGCAAAAGAGAAACTCCCCAGGTTGGTAGGTACCCAATATGCTACTGGAGATCAGTGGCGAAATAAGTCCAGACAGAATGAAGGGACAGAGCCAAAGCAAAAACAATACCCAGTTAATGATGTGACTGGTGATAGAAGCAAGATCCGATGCTGTAAAGAGCAGTATTGCATAGGAACCTGGAATGTCAGGTGCATGAATCAAGGCAAATTGGAATTGGTCAAACAAGAGATGGCAAGGGTGAACACTGACATTCTAGGAATCAGCGAACTAAAATGGACTGGAATGGGTGAATTTAACTCAGATGACTATTATATCTACTACTGCGGGCAGCAATCCCTCAGAAGAAATGGAGTAGCCATCACGGTCAACAAAAGAGTCCGAAATGCAGTACTTGGATGCAATCTCAAAAATGACAGAATGATTTCTGTTTGTCTCCAAGGCAAACCATTCAATATCACAATTCTCCAAATCTATGCCCCAACCAGTAATGCTGAAGAAGCTGAAGTTGAACGGTTTTATGAAGACCTACAAGACCTTTTAGAACTAATACCCAAAAAAGATGTCCTTTTCATGATAGGGGACTGGAATGCAAAAGTAGGTAGTCAAGAAACACCTGGAGTAACAGGCAAATTTGGCCTTGGAATGCGGAATGAAGCTCACAAATAGAAGAGGTTATAATTCATTCACATTCTCAACTCTTTCATATCAAATAGAAAAATAAACATTTACTTTTTAACATAAGACTCTAAATCAGAGTTTTAAAAGCTCACAGCATATAATAATTTGTTGAGTAATTTTCCATGCTAATTGTATATAACACACATTTTTTTCACCATTAGCATTTTATGTTTAAATTACTTGTGATTTTGTGTGCTATTTGCTCAGTCATGTTCGACTTATTGCAATCAAATGAACTGTAGCCCACCACGCTCCTCTGTCCATGGGATTATCCAGACAAGAATACTAGAGTGGGTTGCCATTTTCTTCTCCAGAGTATCTTCCCAACCCAGAGATCGAATCCAGGTCTCCTGCATTGCAGGTAGTTGCTTTACCATCTGAGCCACCAGGGAAGACCACTTGTGATTTTAAGGATCTCATTTTTCTAAATACTTTCTCTCATTAGAGAGTTATGAATTTCAACCACAAATGTCTTAGCACTCTATTTTTAAAATATTACTGAAATTCATCAAGTTAAATATTTAGTGTACATGAGTTTTTCCATAGGCACGTTATTTCTTAACAACAAATTTTAAAATTTATAACAACAGTAGTTTAGGCCTAAGTAAAAATTATCTCCTAGAATACAGGGAAAAAAAAAAGACACTATTCACCTTAAGTGTTGTATAATTGTCCAAGTTTAATCACTTTATAAATGCTATGTATAAAAGTGCTACATATTGGTTGGGGCTTCCCAGGCAGTGCTAGTGGTAAAGAACCCTCCTGCTAATGCAGGATACTTAAGAGGCATGAGTTCAATCCCTGGGTCAGGAGATCCCCTGGAGGAGAACATGGTAATCCACTCCAGTATTCTTGCCTTGAGAATTCCATGGATAGAGGAGACTGGTGGGTTACAGTCCACAGGGCCACACACAATAGAACATGACTGAAGCCACTTGGCACACACATATATGGGTTAGAGAGGCTCAGCTCATCTTTAATCACTGGTGATTGTGCAAGTATCAAATGTGTGTGCTTAGTCACTTAGTCAGTCCTGTGTCCAACTCTTTGTGACCCCATGGATTGGAGCCCACCAGGCTCCTCCATCCCTAGGGACTCTCTAGGCAAGAATACTGAAGTGGGATGCCATGCCCTTCTCCGGGATATCTTCCTAATCCAGGAATCGAACCAAGGTCTCTAACGTTGATACAATATTATCTAAATACCAATTTACTACACCAGCTTATTGCAAGGATACCAACATCTTCAGGGAACTCTTTAAGAAAAAAACAATTACTTTATAAATGTACAACAAAAAGGCAAAAGTCCCTGTTCTCTCTACATTGACACGACTTCTAATTTTGATTTCTTTTTAAACGTCTAATTAATGATTAAGAACATCAAGCTTGATTGAAATACCAAAAGCATTAATCTAATTATATTCTGTTATGGATGCCAATTGTTTACATGTAACAATGGCAATTCTTTTTTTCCAGAAACAGTTTCTTAAATGCATTCAGTTCAGTTCAGTTCAGTTGTCNTTAATGATTAAGAACATCAAGCTTGATTGAAATACCAAAAGCATTAATCTAATTATATTCTGTTATGGATGCCAATTGTTTACATGTAACAATGGCAATTCTTTTTTTCCAGAAACAGTTTCTTAAATGCATTCAGTTCAGTTCAGTTCAGTTGTCCAGTCGTGTCTGACTCTTTGCAACCCCATGAATCGCAGCACGCCAGGCCTCCCTGTCCATCACCAACTCTCGGAGTTCACTCAAACTCACATCCATCGAGTCGGTGATGCCATCCAGCCATCTCATCCTCTGTCGTCCCCTTCTCTTCCTGCTCCCAATCCCTCCCAGCATCAGAGTCTTTTCCAATGAGTCAGCTCTTCTCATGAGGTGGCCAGAGTACAGGAGTTTCAGCTTTAGCATCATTCCTTCCAAAGAACACCCAGGACTAAATGCATTATTCTCTAGAATTCACCCCAACAAGATTTGTGGAGAAATTGATAGCATATCAAGGACATTATTGCTCATTTTGCAGCTGAGCTACTTATCTTAGCATTTAAGTTTAAGAAAGTCTGTAGCTGACAGGTAAGGATCACTTTCTGTGGTATAAAGAGAAGTCTTGATTATTTTGGCTTCTTTTGATTGAACAACTGAGGGTGAATTATCATGATTTTTCAAAATCAGGAAAACAGATCCCTGGTAAGTACAATACACTTTATGTTGGCAGAGACCTCTTACTGACTGGAACAACTGAAAACATGAGATATCTACCTCATGAACTATTTTATTATAACATAAATATATGTACATAATAAAAAAGAAATATTAAAGAAGTCTTGTGTCAGCTTTTTCCCTAGTGACACTGCCCAGAAAAAACACATTTTAGCTTTCTCAGCTTATTGGTTCATCTGTTCATTCCCTGCATCACAATATATTAAATACATTAATCCATTTCTTGATTTGTCAGCCTAGATTCGATTAATCCCTTACTATGGAAAAATAATTGTAAATAAATCCTATTTCCTCTTCTTAAATAGATTAGTAATATTTTTATTAATTTCTCTCATTAATTAGTCTTTTATGTAAGACACTCATTTCTTTTTCTCTTGCTAAATCAACTGCAAGCAGTGTATCTTGGTTTCTTTTTAAGTAAAATGCAGACATTTGCACACTAAAATTTCTCTTAGTTTCTAGTATGCTCCTTTACTTTTCAAAAATTTCCAGCCAGTTTTGTTTGTTTTTACTTTGGCAAGGTGTATAATCTTACATAAAAAGTATAACAAGTTAGTCCCAAGCTGTCTTTATAGGTTAAGTCTAGACATTCAAGAAGAACATAAATTATTATGAACATCTTCTATATTATGGAAAACCACTAATGTGATTGGACCAGTAGAGAAATAAACATAATGTAATCCCTTGTTACTCAGATGTGCTCTTTGATGCAAATAATAGTCTCTAAAGGTCAAGGACAAATCCCCCTCCCTAACTGTTACGTTCTGTATATTGTTAAAAGTCAGCATTTCATTTTAGCTTGCTTTATGTTTTCCCCATGACTCTTGAACATTTTTTTTTCTGAAATTTGCAATTGTTTTTCTTTCTTATTGACAAAAGAATCATATGTCATTGTCATATTGCTAACATCCATTTTCTTAATATTGTGCTAGTTTTTGTCAGGGGAGTGTATAATTTCCTTGGTTCTGTCTCACCACAGCAAAAATTTGAGGAGATGGACGGACCAGTGTTATAGCTCAGTTTTATTAGCAAGCAAAGGAAAATACAACCTAGAGGAGTGAGGGTCAGTCAGTTCAGTTCAGTTGCTCAGTCGTGTCCAGCTCTGTGACCCCATGAATCACAGCATGCCAGAGCTCCCTGTCCATCACCAACTCCCGAAGTTCACTCAGACTCATGTCCATCGAGTCAGTGCTGCCATCCAGCCATCTCATCCTCTGTCGTCCCCTTCTCCTCCTGCCCTGACCCAAAAGACTCAAAGAGAAGAAAAGCCCCCATCTCAATTTTAGCTCCTTTTTTAATTTTTTTTTTTTTCTCCTATCCTTGAGCCTGAGCTATGTAAATTGGGCTAGCCAGGAAGACTGTTTGTTTTACCTGAGGTCCTTACTCTGGTCTTTGGACATTCCTTTGTTCTATTTTGCAGGCTTTTCCCTTCTTTGCCTTTTGCTGCTGCTGCTGCTGCTGCTGCTAAGTCACTTCAGTCGTGTCCAACTCTGTGCGACCCCATAGACGGCAGCCCACCAGGCTTCCCCGTCCCTGGGATTCTCCAGGCAAGAACACTGGAATGGGTTGCCATTTCCTTCTCCAATGCATGAAAGTGAAAAGTGAAAGCGAAGTTGCTCAGTCGTGTCCGACTCTTAGCGATCCCATGGACTGCAGCCTACCAGGCTCCTCTGTCCATGGGATTTTCCAGCCAAGAGTACTGGAGTGGGGTGCCATTGCCTTAGTCAACACCATTTTGGATTCATTTTTCCTATTCTACTTAACATTTTGATGCAGGTTTAGCTGCTGTGACAATAATCAACATAACTATTTTTTTTTTACTTCTTTAATAGTTGACTCTTAAGAAACAAAGGTGAATATGTCACCTCCATGTTTTAAGGACTCAGGTTTGTTGGTTTTGATTCTCTTCCACCTTCCTGATTAGGTTTGCATCTTCAAATCTAGGATACCTGCACAAACCACTAGTATAATATCTACATTCCAGCCCATGGGAGGGGAAGAGCCAGGAGGAAGAAGAGGGTAAGAGCCTTGCCTTTCAGGTTGCACATATAATATAAATGCAATAATTTAGTGTTAACTTTTGAAAGAGATTAAAACTCTTCTCATCTGCAAATCCCAGGTAGCATTAGTGGTAAAGAACCCACCTACTAATGTAGGAGACATAAGAGACATGGGTTCAATCCCTGGGATGGAAAGATCCCTTAGAAAAGGAAATGGCAATCCACTCCAGTATTATTTCCTGGGGAATTCCATGGACAGAGAGCCTGGTGGGCTACAGTCTTTAGGGTCAGAAAGAGTTGGACACGACTGAAGCAACTTAGCATGTACACTGGCACCTACTTCATATGGATGTATTGAGAATTAAATGAGTTAACATTTACAATGCATTTGAAATAGTACCTGACACAATAAAATAACTAGCATGATAAAATTATTTAATACTACTATGATAACTTTATTTGGCATTTACTCTCCAGAAATTAATTGTATTACCGAGTTTGTTGCAAAGAAGTTAACATTTTCTTGCTTTACCACCATGTGCTCAGGTAAAACTTCTATTATTATTGGAGAAAAGAGAAGTCATTGAGAAGGACGATAGAGAAGACTCTGGCATATTCGATTAATTAAATGATTAATTAAAAACAACAGCAACATAGCCATTTTTTTCTTGATAATATTTCATTCCAAATCTGAGACTCACTGATGTAGAATGAGAGCCATTCCTCTCAAGGCTCCCCTTTCCTTATATTCCTCTGTCATATCACCTTTTATGTTTTTCTTTCTTGAATTTATTTTGTATTTGATAGAATACATTCTCCTCTCTTTTAAAACTTCTATTATTATTGGAGAAAAGAGAAGTCATTGAGAAGGACGATAGAGAAGACTCTGGCATATTCGATTAATTAAATGATTAATTAAAAACAACAGCAACATAGCCATTTTTTTCTTGATAATATTTCATTCCAAATCTGAGACTCACTGATGTAGAATGAGAGCCATTCCTCTCAAGGCTCCCCTTTCCTTATATTCCTCTGTCATATCACCTTTTATGTTTTTCTTTCTTGAATTTATTTTGTATTTGATAGAATACATTCTCCTCTCTTTCCCATCTCTTTGTGTCAGAAAGTGCAAATGGTATACTGTCTTAGTTGGTTCAGGCACTTATAGCAAAATACTACAGACTACGTAGCTTAAATGGAGAAGGAAATGGCAATCCACTCCACTGTTCTTGCCTGGGGAATCCCAGGGACGGGGGAGCCTGATGGGCTGCCGTCTGTGGGGTCGCACAGAGTCGGATACAACTGAAGCGACTTAGCAGCCGCAGTAGCAGGTAGCTTAAAAGGGCTTCCCTGGTGGCTGAGATGGAAAAGAATCCTGCCTGCAATGCTGGAGAACTGGGTTCGATCCCTGCCAGAAAGATCCTCCTGGAGAAGAGAATATGGCTACCCATGCCAGTATTCTTGCCTGGAAATCCTATGGACAGAGGATTCTGGTGTGATATAGTCTAAGGGGTCACAAGGAGTGGGACATGACTGAGTGACTAACACTTTCACTACAGGTAGCTTATAAATAACAGAAATTTATTTCTCATAGGTCTGAAGTCTAGAAAGTTTAAGATCAAGGTGCCTGCATGGTCACCTTTTTTTTTAAAAGGACCTTCTTCCTGGCGCATAGCTGGAAATTTCTCTCTGTGTCCTCATCTGATTTAAGGAACTATGAGTCTCTATGGAGCCTCTTATATAAAAACGCTAATCCCATTCATGAGGGCTCCACCCTCCCAAAGGCTCTGTATCTTAATACAATCATTCCATACAAACATTCAGATCATACTGTACATCAATGTTCTAATTGCTTATCTTTGGAATTATCTTTATTTTTAATATTCTGAATAATTCCTTTTCAGGATCTTGATTTTAGTTAATATACTGTGTTTTCAGAAAATTTTTTAAATATCAAATTTCATTATTTTCTAGAAGCTAGTGTTGCTAATGAAAATTCTCCTAGAATACTTGTTTTATCTTTTACAGATAAACTTAATTTAAAAAATTAATTTGGTGTTTTAAATTTTCAGAAAAAATGTGCTAAAACACATCACTTATTATGATAGATGTTGTTTAGGAGTGAGATTTTTCAATCTGAAGTTTCTTGCTTTATTTTCCATCTGATTTTTTTTTCTTGATTATTTCTCCCATTTTTCTTTCAATTTCTCTCTCTGGATCATCTATTAGAAAATCTGAAAACTTCATAGTTATTCTTCCATGTAGCTTCCTCTTAATTTTTTTTTTTTTTTTCAAATATTGTCTTGGGTTTTTCTTCTTCTTTTTTTTTTTTCTTTTTTCCCAATCTTTGCTCTACATAATGAGATATTTCTAGCATTCTTTTCCCACCTTCAATTTCCTAGATGTTCTTCTTCCAGATATTTTACTGTAACAACTCTAACTTCCATAAGTGGTATCACAGCCTCTGACTATTTTTTATTTTCTTCCCCCCCACACCCCCTGAGTAGACTATTATTATTTTACAGATATTACATTTCATGTGCCTGTGTGTATGTTAAGTTGCTTCAGTTGTGACCCTATGGACTGCCCCCTAGGCTCCTCTGTCCATAGGGTTTTCCAGGCAAGAAAACTGGAGGAGGTTGTCATGCCCTCCTCCAGGGAACCTTCCCAACCTGGGGATAAAACTCGCATCCATATGTCTCCTGCATTGGCAGGTGTGTTATTTGCAACTAGCACCACCTGGGAAGCCCCATGTTACCTTTCACAAATCTTCTAAAATTGTAACTAGTACTTTCTAGGTTTTATCCGTTCCCTGGAAGAGTTTAGGTTTCTCTAAAGTCAGTTATTTTTCATGCTACTGAATTTTCTCATATACATAAATTAAAATTATTTTTCTCTATATACTTAAAAACAAAATCACTGCTTGTTCATTCCAAGGGCTTGATTAGATTGATCTTACCTTGTGAAATTCTGCTACTCATGTGGTCTCTCCCCTGAATATATAGCTTGACTTTTGCCTCTGTGAGACATATTGATTGATTGGTTTCACTTAAGGATATATGGACTAGATATACAGATTTATGCTCCCTCCACTTCCCACCCTGTGTTCCCCAAATAAACATGACTTAACTATAAAGTGCCTGTATGCCTGTTAGGAACTCAATCGTGCTCAAGCTCTTTAGAAAGAAAATATCAGCTTTAACCTGCAGGCCAGAGTTATTGATGCCATTCTTTGTTATCAGTGGTGTCCCTGGTGGCTCATCAATGAAGAATCCTAGTGCAATGTGGGAGACTGCCTGCAATGCAGTAGATGGGGGTTTGATTCCTGGGTCAGGAAAATTCCCTGGAGAAGGGAATGGTATCCCACTCCAGTATTCTTGCCTAGAAAATCCCATGACTAGAGGAACCTGGCGAACTAGAGTCCATGGGCTCACAAGAGTCAGAAACACAGCCATCAAATCACCACCACCTTCGTTATTAGTAAGGAATTTAGCCAGCCCATTTCCACCAGTTAGATGAATGACTTCAAAATTAGTGTTTCCAGGGTTAAACAGGGAACAAATAATTCCAATTCCATTGATTTTTCGAATTTCTGGTTCCTATTGTGGCCAATTTTACTCTGTAATATCATTCAACAGGAACCTAACTACGTCAGACCTTTCAGAAATGAGCCAAAGTCCCTGGTTCATTATTGTTCCACTTATCACAAAAGTCTAAGAACTGCATTTGATTTACTTTGTGTACTTTGGATTTTATGGAAAGAAAGTAGTAAATGCATGTATGAGTTTTGTATATCAAACTGTTCAGATGATTTCAAATCTCTGGAGACCTTCAATAATGGCATAGGAATAATAAAAACATTTTTCAGTATTACAATGTGAATGCAATCAATGACACTGGAAGCAGATGTTCCAAATTGTCTTTGAAGCACAGTGATGGGAAATTCTCTGGGGAAGGAAATTTATTTATCCAATGGAAAGCTTTATTAAAAATATTTATACTGTTTAGGCAGACAAAACCTAACATTTGTTAAAACTTTGCCAGAAAATGTAATTAAATGCTAAGTTATTTCTTTCATTAAAGAGATTACATAACTTACTTCAAGTAGATAAAATCTTCTAAATTCTCAGAGCTTAAAGCTCTCAAATATATCACATGAACCTACTGGGTGATAGCATACATTGCTATGCATGACTTCTAAGTCGCTTAAGTCATGTCTGACTCTTTGTGACCCTATGAACTATAGCCCACCAGGCCCCACCATCCATGATATTCTCCAGGTAAGAATACTGGAGTGGATTGCCATGCCCTCCTCCAGGGGATCGTCCCAACCCAGGGATTGAATCCAAGTGTCTATATCTCCTGCATTGGCAGACAGGTTCTTTACCAATAGTGCCACCTAGAAGGGACCTCATACATTGCAATGAAAACCCTTAAATCAGTCACACATACCCAGTGGATGATAGTATATGATACTTTGCTATGAAAAGAGAAAATTTAGGTAAGCTACAGTCTCAAAAACATGAGATTAGATTGAGTTTTCTCCTAAATAACTGTGTGAACTTAAACTACTTACTTAACTCTTTGATTTTCTGGGTTTTTTTTTTTCCTCCTAAAAGAGAACAAACTACATTCCTCGAAGGATTTTGAAAAGGAGCAGAAGGAATGTTTTATATATATAGTTGATATTTTATGAATGATAGTTACTCAGTAATCTTAAAAACACTAGCAGTACAGAAAAGGTATTGAAAATACTCATTAGAATTATCTAAATTTTATCTGTTCCCTGTATGATCTCTAATTCCTCCAAGATCAGCTATTTATTTTTCTATTTATATAATTAATGATAATATATAACTTCTAAAATCAATCTCATTTGGCAAAATAGTTTAATCTACATTAAAATACTGGGGCATTGACAAAAACCCATAAAGAGCTGCAGAAAATTATTTTTTAATGAAGATACAAACAGTTCTCTGATAACACATATAGTTATTTTAAAGACATGATTAAGGAGGAAATTTCACAAGAAATCTTAAATATGGGCATTTATTATTTAAATGATTTACCAAGTTTTTTATCTTTGATCTTCAGCCTTACTGAACCAAACGCACAATTTGTCTACATTGAGAATTCTTTCCTAAAGAAAAAGCTTACATTAACCAAGCTTGTAAGGAATTTTAAGAAATCCAGTATTGTGTTAGACTGTTGAAATAACTGACAATAAGAATAACTGCTACAGGACTTAAAAAATTATTTGAAATTCATATGAATGGGGAAACAAGTCTTTAAAAGTCTATACTAATATAAAGAGAATCATCATTAGTCAGTTAAGTCATTTATGATGAGCAACTAGTCTCAGTGACACCCAAAGACTTCAATATCTCCATCAGTCTCACTTTAGAGGTAACTTTGGACATAGGTCCTGAACACTCAAATACTCACATCATTAAGTTTCTGTCCCCCAAAAGAGAATTCTTACATGGGCATCAACAAATTTGTATACATAATTCTACTGTATGATTTTAAGATTGCAAACTCTATTTTGAAGAAGATTTTGTTAATAGTTATATAAATATCCAATAGAATACAAACATTTACAGTGGTAAGCCTTTAAATATCTTTAAAAATATTTATACACCTTGATTCTGATTCATTAAGGGTATAAAACAAGTTAACTTATTAACTCAATTGTTATTTGAGCACCATACCAGATGCTCCAATTATAATCATACAAGACAGATAAACTACTTAATTTAATGGTGGTCACAGACTAGAAACTATATATCAATCTATAATCATAATTTGTCAGTAATGTGGAAATCCTGATCAAAGGGGACAGTAAGAGAAAACAAATGAGTATAATGATACTCACATTTCCCCATGGTAAAGTACACCTGCTATATAGTATGTGAACTATAACTGATACTATGCTGAGAACAGGATGACAGAGGATGAGATGGTTGAATAGCATCACCGACTTAATAGACATGAGTTTGAGCAAGGTCTGGGAGTTGGTGATGGACAGGGAAGCCTGGCATGCTGCAGTAACTGGGGTCAGAAAGAGTCGGACACGACTGAGCAACAGAACTGAACTGACTGAATTGACTGATGCTTATTAAAGCTACCATTTCTCTGAAATGTGCACTCACAGGAAAATAGCACATCTATGTAACACCTAGACTATTTCACTTTACAAAGTGGTTTATATTTTATCCTTTCCTCCTTACAACATGCTATCATATTTGCTTATTTCAAACATATACATAATTAAACAGAATCTTTGCATGAAATGTTCCCTTGATATCTCTAATTTTCTTGAAGAGATCTCTAGTCTTTCCCATTCTGTTGTTTTCCTCTATTACCTTGCACTGATTGCTGAGGAAGTCTTTCTTATCTCTTCTTGCTATTTCTTTGGAACTCTGCATTCAGATGCTTATATCTTTACTTTTCTCCTTTACTTTTCACTTCTCTTCTTTTCACAGCTATTTGTAAGGCCTCCTCAGACAGCCATTTTGCTTTTGTGCATTTCTTTTTCTTGGGGAAAAATGATCTTGATCCCTGTCTCCTGTACAATGTCATAACCTCCATCCATAGTTCATCAGGCACTCTGTCTATCTTGTCTAGTTCTTTAAATCTATTTCTCATTTCCACTGTATAATCATAAAGGATTTAATTTAGGTCATACCTGAATGGTCTAGTGGTTTTCCCTACTTTCTTCAATTTAATTCTGCCAATTTGGTAATAAGGAGTTCATGATCTGAGCCACAGTCAGCTCCTAGTCTTGTTTTTGCTGACTGTATAGAGCTTCCCCATCTTTGGCTACAAAGACTATAACCAATTGGATTTCAGTGTTGGCCATCTGGTAATGTCCATGTGTAGAGTCTTCTGTTGTGTTGTTGGAAGAGGGTGTTTGCTATGACCAGAGCATTCTCTTGGCAAAACTCTATTAGCCTTTGCCCTGCTTCATTCTGTACTCCAAGGCCAAATTTGCCTGTTATTCCAGGTGTTCCTTGACTTCCTGGTTTTTCATTCCAGTCCCCTATAATGAAAAGGACATCTTTTTTAGGTTTTAGTTCTAAAAGGTCTTGTAAGACTTCATAGAACCATTCATCTTGAGCATTACTGGTTGGGGCATAGGCTTGGATCACCATGGTATTGAATGGTTTGCATTGGAAACGAACAGAGATCATTCTGTTGTTTTTGAGATTGCATCCAAGTACTATATTTTGGACTCTTTTGTTGACCATCATGACTACTCCATTTCTTCTAAGGGATTCCTACTCACAGTAGTAGATATAATGGTCATCTGAGTTAAATTTACTCATTCCAGACCATTTTAGTTTGCTGATTCCTAGAATGTCAACGTTCACTCTTGTGATCTCCTGTTTGACCACTTTCTATTTGCCTTGATTCATGGACCTAATGTTCCAGGTTCCTATGCAATATTGCTCTTTACAGCATCAGACCTTGCTTCTATCATGGTAATGACCTAACAGAAGTAGAAGATATTAAGAAGAGGTGGGAAGAATACACAGAAGAATTGTACAAAAAAGATCCTCACAAATCAGATAATCATGATGATGTGATCACTCACCTAGAGCAGATATCATGAAACTGAAGTCAAGTGGCCTTAGAAAGCATCACTACGAACAAAGCTAGTGGAGGTGATGGAATTCCAGTTGAGCTGTTTCAAATCCTGAAAGATGATGCTGTGAAAGTGCTGCACTCAACATGCCAGCAAATTTGGAAAACTCAGCAGTGGCCACAGGACTGGAAAAGGTCAATTTTCTTTCCAATTCCAAAGAAAGGCAATGCCAAAGAATGCTCAAACTACTGCACAGTTGCACTCATCTCACATGCTAGTAAAGTAATGCTCAAAATTCTCCAAGCTAGGCTTCAGCAATATGTGAACCGTGAAATTCCAGATGTTCAAGCTGGTTTTAGAAAAGGCAGAGGAATCAGAGATCAAATTGCCAACATCCGTTGGATCATGGAAAAAGCAAGAGAGTTCCAGAAAAACATGTATTTCTGCTTTATTGACTATGCCAAAGCCTTTGACAGTGTGAATCACAACAAACTGTGGAAAATTCTGAAAGAGATGAGAATACCAGACCACCTGACCTGCCTCCCGAGAAACCTATATGCAGGTCAGGAAGCAACAGTTAGAACTGGACATGGAACAACAGAGTAGTTCCAACTAGGGAAAGGAGTACATCAAGGCTGTATATTGTCACCCTGCTTATTTAACTTCTGTGCAGAGTACATCATGAGAAACGCTGGGCTGGAAGAAGCACAAGCTGGAATCAAGATTGCTGGGAGAAATATCAATAACCTTTGATATGCAGATGACACCACCCTTATGGCAGAAAGTGAAGAGGAACTAAAAAGCCTCTTGATGAAAGTGAAAGAGGAGAGTGAAAAAGTTGGCTTAAAGCTCAACATTCAGAAAACAAAGATCATGATATCTGGTCCCATCATTACGGCAAATAGATGCGGAAACAGTGGATACAGTTTCAGACTTCATTTTTTTGATCTCCAAATTCACTGCAGATAGTGATTGAAGCCATGAAATTAAAAAACACTTGCTCCTTGGAAGGAAATTTATGATCAACCTAGATAGCATTTAAAAAGCAGAGACATTACTTGGCCAACAAAGGATCATCTAATCAAGACTATGGTTTTTCCATTGGTCATGTATGGATGTGAGAGTTGGGCTGTGAAGAAAGCTGAGTGCTGAAGAATTGATGATTTTGAACTGGGGTATTGGAGAAGACTCTTGAGAGTCCCTTGGACTGCAAGGAGATCCAACCAGCCCATCCTAAAGATCAGTCCTGGATGTTCATTGGAAGGAATGATGCTGAAGCTGAAACTCCAATACTTTGGCCACCTCATGCAAAGAGTTGACTCACTGGAAAAGACCTTAATGCTGGGAGAGATTGGGGGCAGGAGAAGAAGGGGATGACAGAGGATTAGATGGCTTGGTGGCATCACCGAATCGATGGTCATGAGTTTGAATGATCTCTGGGAGTTGGTGATGGACAGGGAGGCCTGGTGTGCTGAGATTCATGGGGTTGCAAAAAGTTGGCACAACTGAGCGACTGAAGTGAACTGAACTGAAACTGAGAATCAAGGAGATGAAGTAACTTATCCAATGTCAAGTAGCTCATTAATAGTGAAGCCAGTTTATTCCAGTGTCCCAAGTGAATTGTGTGCCCCCCAAATTTAAATCCAGAGTTTTAACCCTTATGACCAACCTAGATAGCATATTCAAAAGCAGAAACATTACTTTGTTAACAAAGTTTCATCTAGTCAAGGCTATGGTTTGTCTAGTGGTCACGTATGGGTGTGAGTTGGACTGTGAAGAAAGCTGTGCACCAAAGAATTGATGGTTTTGAACTGTGGTGTTGGAGAAGACTCTTGAGAGTTCCTTGGACTGCAAGGAGATCCAACCAGTCCATCCTAAAGGAGATCAGTTCTGGGTGTTCATTGGAAGGACTGATGTTGTAGCTGAAACTCCAAGACTTTGGCCACCTCACGCAAATGATTGACTCTTTGAAAAGTCCCTGATGCTTGGAGGGATTAGGGGCAGAAGGAGAAGGGGATGACAAAGGATGCGATGGCTAGATGGCATCAGCGACTTGATGGCATGAATTTGGGTAAACTCCGGGAGTTGGTGATGGACAGGGAGGCTTGGCATGCTGCGATTCATCAGGTCGCAAAGAGTCAGAAGTGACTGAAAGACTGAACTGAACTGAACCTTCAGCATCTCAGAGACAGTAATTAAGTAAAAATGAAGTCATTATAGTGGACCTTAAGGCAAAATGAAGAAGATGTTAGTACAGACACAGAGGGAAAATCATATAAAGAAAATGGCAGAAGAAAGCCATACAAATCCAAGAAAAATGTCTCAGAACAAAAACACCATCAACATCCTGATCCTGAAATTCTAGCCTCCTGTATTGTGAGGAAATAAATTTCCACTGCTTAACCCATCTAGCCACTCTAGCCCTAGCAAACTAAAATATTCAGATTGGACCAGATTGAGCATAAACATGTGACCCGCTCATAAGCAAAATTTATGGAAAGTTATAAGAACTTTACAAGAAAATACAGATAACTAGCAGACAATTAATTTGGTTCTTTGCACATAAAACTATCAATTGTATGTTACAAATAAATTGTTGTTGTTCAGTTGCTAAGTCCTATACGACTCTTTGTGACCCCACGGAATGCAGCAGTAGACAATGTGATGGTTAATTTATGTGCCTTCTGTACAGGTTGAGGAGTAGTCACAAAACTGAAAAAAATATTATTTCTGGGTGTGTATGTGAGGGTATTTCAGAAAGAGACTTAGCACTCAACACTCCAGTTCTTGCCTTTATTCTCTTTAACCCTCTTTATTTATTATGTGTTCTTTTGTGTATAATTCTATGTGCTCCTCCCATTTCATTAAAATTTTCTTCATGATTAGGACCCTATGACTGATTTCTTTTCCTCATCAGTTTCCTTCTCATAAAATAGCAAAATAATACAGCAAAATCAGTAACATAATTTTATTGCTATAGTTAAGTGCTAATTGTAAAAAAAAAAAATATTAACTTTTATCCTACTAACTAGAGGAACTACTTTATTATATTTTCTTTGTTTTTTAATTCTACTTCTGTTCCTTATGTCTCCATTTGCATACATTAGTAGCTGGATGAAATGTTGATATAATCTTCATTGCTTCTCTTCCTTTTATTTTCTTTATTATAAGTTTGTTCAGTGAATCAATTGAAAACAGAAATTCTGTCTTTGAAGAAGAAGCCCAGGTTCCAGAGTAAAAAGTCATAACAGAAAGATAGAGCAAGTGTCTGGCAAAGGGAGAAAAGAGGATTTGTGTATCTTAGCAGCAGAGATAACCACACCCTACCTCTAAGTAAGTAAAGTCACTCAGTCATGTCCGACTCTTTGTGACCCCATGGACTGCAGCCCACCAGGCTCCTCAGTCCATGAGATTCTCCAAGCAAGAATACTGGAGTGGGGTTGCCATTTCCTTCTCCAAGGGATCTTCCCGACCCAGGGATCGAACCTGGGTCTCCCGCATTGGAGGCAGACGCTTTAACCTCTGAGCCACTAGGGAAGTCCTTCACCTCTAGGTATGTATATAAAGAAGCAGATAAATTCATGAAGAATAAACACTACTATCTGGGTTTCACACACACACACACACACACACACACACACACAAATACCGGAGGCAGACAGCCTGTTTGCTAACAGTTATTTGACAGGGTGCTTTGCCAAGGAAATAAAAATAACGGGTATAGGGAGAGAGATGGGGAGGGAGGGAGAGCAAATGCAGAGTGCTGCATCACTAAGCTGGTGACGGCTTAACCTCAAAACATAACTGGTTCCTCTGACACTTGGGGGTGTCTCCCACGAGGCTGCTTAGAACTACTGCATTTCAAAACAGTCCAATGATTGTGAAAGAGAGTAAAGGAGGATTGAGCAGTTAATCTGCCATCTCTTTCTTGTCC
Source organism: Aepyceros melampus (assembly GCA_006408695.1). Classification (NCBI taxonomy): domain Eukaryota; kingdom Metazoa; phylum Chordata; class Mammalia; order Artiodactyla; family Bovidae; genus Aepyceros; species Aepyceros melampus. The sequence continues at coordinate 58,571 of SJXQ01006981.1, read as the reverse complement.
TGTATCTCAAGCACCTCAGGGGTGTAACGCTGTAGGCCCTCACAACCAGACAGTTCTGGGTAGTGCTTTCGAGCTCTTTTAGGCAGCAATTTGGTTAACATCAGTCCCTTAGTTGTGTCTGACTCTTTGCGACCCCATGGACTGCAGCACACCAGGCTTACCTGTCCATCCCAACTCCTCGAGCCTACTCAAACTCATGTCCATAGCATCAGCAATGACATCCAACCATCTCATCCTCTGTCGTCCCCTTCTCCTCCCACCTTCAATCTTTCCCAGCATCAGGATCTTTCCAAATGAGTCAGTTCTTTGCATCAGGTGGCCAAAGTATTGGAGTTTCAGCTTCAGCATCAGTCCTTCCTGTGAATATTCAAGACTGATTTCCTTTAGTATGGACAGGTTGGAACTCCTTGCTGTCCAAGGGACTCTCAAGAGTCTTCTCCAACGACACAGTTCAAAAGCATCAATTCTTCAGCACTCAGCTTTCTTTACAGTCCAACTCTCACATCCATACATGACTCCTGAAAAAAACATAGTTTTGACTAGACAGACCTTTGTTGTCAAAGTAATGTCCTTGCTTTTTAATATACTATCTAGGTTGGTCATAATTTTCCTTCCAAGGAGCAAGCATCTTTTAATTTTATGACTGCAGTCACCATCTGCAGTGCTTTTGAGGCCCCCAAAATTAAAGTCTCTCACTGTATTCACTGTTTCTCCATCTAATTGCCATGAAGTGACAGGACCAGATGCCATGATCTTCGTTTTTGAAATATTGAGTTTTAAGCAAACTTTTTCACTTTCCTCTTTCACTTTCATCAAGAGGCTCTTTAGTTCTTCTTCACTTTCTGCCATAAGGGTGGTGTAATCTACATATCTGAGGTTATTGATAATTCTCCCAGCAATTTTGATTCCAGATTGTGCTTTATCCAGCCCAGTATTTCTCATGATGTACTCTACATATAAGTTAAATAAGCAAGATGACAATATACAGCCTTGACGTACTCCTTTTCCTATTTGGAACCAGTCTGTTGTTCCATGTCCAGTTCTAACTGTTGCTTCTTGACCTGCATACAGATTTCTCAGGAGGCAGGTCAAGCAGCCTGGTATTCCCATCTCTTTAAGAAATTCCCATAGTTCATTGAGATCCACAGTCAAATGCTTTGGCATAGTCAGTAAAGCAGAAGTAGCAGTTTTTTGGAACTCTTGTTTTTTTGATGATCCAACTGATGTTGGCAATTTAAGTTAAATAAGTAGGGTGACAATATACAGCCTTGATATACTCCTTCAGGGTTCACTTTCTGTTGAAAGCTGGCTTGGAGAATTTTGAGCATTAGTTTGCAACCTGTGAAATGAGTGCAATTGAGAGGTAGTTTGAGCATTCTTTGGCATTGCCTTTCTTTGGGATTGGAATGAAAACTGACCTTTTCCAGTCCTGTGGCCACTGCTGAGTTTTCCAGATTTGCTGGCATATTGTGTGCAACACTTTCACAACATCATCTGTTAGGATTTGCAAGCAGCCATGGAAGACAAGTAAAACCATCAAAGGCTTTCCTTATTGGCAGTCTCTCCTTATCAATGGATGCAAGGATGGGTGTGATCATTCTTGGGCAGTGGTAAAATCAATTGCCTTGGTAACTTTAAGACCGTGTACAGGGTGAACCATCAATAGAATGTATCCAGCAAAGAAACAACAAGAATGGCCAAAGCCCAGAAATCCAGTGAGAAATAGAGAAATACTTGAGAAGGCAACTAAAAACATATGAAGTCAGTCTTTCTACCATCCTGGCAATATAAGTCTTTGAGTGAAGAATTAGTTACTTGGAATATTATAATACATCATAAAAATGCAAAGACATATATCATTTTTAAAAAAATTTTGTTTTATTTAGTAAACTTTTGCCAATGTCACTAATTATATACAAAGATATTTAAGTAGTATGTTAAGATAAGTAAATGTGCCACGTGGCACTAATTTGTACTTGGAGAAAATCTTGTTATATTAACTCTGAGGCAAGTCTGATTACTCCACAAAAAAGCATTTCTAGAAAAACTATTACTTGAACATTTTTAAAGACTCTTGCAGTATTGGAAACTTCCCTCCAGGAAATTCACTCCAATTATAATTACTATAGCAGTTTATTAGGAGTCTTGTTTTACTGCAACTTCTCATTAGAATTACTAAAATTTGTGGTAAGGAAAACAAGATATGTTATTGATTTGATCCCTATAAATTTCATTTTTAGGACTTCCCTGTAGCTCAAATGGTAAAGAATCTGCCTGTGGTCAGGGAGACCAGGTTCAAACTCTGGGTCAGGAAGATACTTTGGATAAGGGAATGGCAATCCACTTCAGTATTCTTTTTTTTTTTTTCACTTCAGTATTCTTGCCCAGAGAATTCCGTGGACAGAGAACCCTGGTGAGCTACAGTTTATATGGTTGCAGAGAGTTGGACACGACTGGGCAAGTAACACACAACACCCACCCACAATTACATTTTTTGGATTCTAAGAGCAGTGAATGTATCTTAATGCATATCACACATACTGATTATTTGTATTTCTTCTTTTTGAAATAACTGTTCATTCATTATTAAGTATTTTTGTTTTGTTTTGTTTTAAAAATCTTAATATATCCCTTTTATTTTCTGATCTTCAAATGTATCAGTACTTTATGGCATAATAGAAGGAATTAATTTTATCTAGCAATATCACAGTAAACTATGTTGATTGGGATCTCATACTTTGTGGTCAGTTCAGAAGGCTACACTTCTTAACGTATTGCTCATTATTCAGCTTTGTGAGCTTGGGTAAATTACCTATCATCTTTCAACTTCAGTTTCCTCATCTATAAAAATGGAAACATCAAAAATATGTTTCCTGGTGTTATGTGATTTAAATGGCATAATTATCCAAAATAATTTAGCATCTACTGGCACACTATATAAGTTGAATAGAAGTTAAGAGAATTAGAGGAAAGCACCATTGACACTTTTCCAAAGAGAAACTTGGATTTCAATCTGAATGGCACATTCTGACAAAAACAACACATACACAAGCTATTTTTAATGGTATAGATGTGCCAAACCCAAATATGAACAGTTCTGTTTTAGAATAACATGCAAAATAGAGAACAGTCATGTTAGTGAACTTTGTCATGAGAAATGAGTGGTTTGGATGCTGCAGATCTATCTATCACATTCTGGTAGAAATTCCCTACCGTGTATAATACTATGGAATCTTTCTGAAATTATGAGCATATTATCTGATCTTGTAGATTTTTATTGTTGTAATTTCCTCAAATTTGTAGCCAGTTAACTGAGATATAGAGTAGATTTTTAAAACATTCTAAGACTTTTAAAATAAATTTTGTAAATACAGGTTTGAAAACTGGGTCCATGGGGCAGCTTTTGATGAAATCAGTATAAACATTCAATAAGTAATGAATATTAAAATGGTGGTGGTGTTGGTTTAGTTGCTAACTTGTGTCATACTCTTGCAACCCCATAGACTGCAGCCTGCCAAGCTTCTCTGTCCACAGAATTTTCCAGGCAAGAATACTGGAGTGGGTTGCCACTTCTTTCTCCAGGAGATCTTCTCGACCCAGGGATCAAACCTGAGACTCCTGCATTGCAGGTGATATCCTGCATTGCAGGTGGATTATTTACTACTGAGCCACCAGGGAAGCAGGCAAATATGAAAATGTCCTTCCTGAAGCCACAGGCATGTATAATCCATTTAACAAGATGTCCAGAGGTATGTTATCTTGCTACTGTCCTGGTGACTCAATAGTGTCATCAAGGATTTAGGCCTTTAATCCAGCTTTTGTGACATACTTAGAGGCTTGAACATTAGGCAAAGCAAGAAAGGAAGTGAAGGAAATTACAGAGATTTCTCTTTTTTTAAGTTTCTCCTTTATCAGGGAGAATCCTGTTTTTTCCATAATTCCACATGTATCATTTTTCTTGAATTTCCTTGCCAGCATTTGATTACACATCAACCTTTAATTAAGCAGAATGAATATACCATAAAGGGTTTAAACCAATCACAGTCCACACCCTGGAAAGATTCAATTTGCTACATGAACAGGGCTGAGCTTCATAAGAAAGGAATAAGGGGCATAACTGTTGAATAAATGTCTTTGTTGCATCTCTGTTGCAAACTACTTTAATTTATGAAAGTAACTGAGTGACAACAAACAGGTCTCAGCACCACTGAAAGAAGAATGCATTTCATTTGCTAGGAATGCCATACCATGCAAAGCCCATGGGGAAGCAACAGTTTTAGGCAGAAGACAGAAGGAAGGAGGGGAAAACATGGCCCAGAGCACTTGGTGTATTTTCTAAGGGAAAGACAAAGCAGGGCAGAGAAAGAGCATGCATGTGTGCATGCCCATTGGCTCAGTTGTGTCTGACTCTCTGAGACCTCATGGACTGTAGGATATCAACAACCCCAGATATCTGGACGGCATCACACTAATGGCAGAAATCAAAGAGGGACTGAAGAGTCTCTTGATGAGGTTGAAGGAGAAGAGTGAATGAGTCAGCTTAAAGCTAAATATTTAAAAAATAGCTAAGATCCTGGCATCCAGTCCCATTAGTTAATGGTAAGTAGAAGGGGAAAAGATGGAAGTAGTGACAGATTTCCTCTTCTTGGGCTTTAAAATCATCGCAGCCATGAAATCAAAAGATGACTGCTTCTTGGCAGGAAAGCTATGACAAACCTAGACAGTGTGTTGAAAAGCAGAGATATTACTCTGCTGACAAAGGTCCATATAGTAAAGGCTTTGGTCTGCCCAGCGGTCACATATAGTTGTGAGAGCTGGACCATAAAGAAGGCAGAACACCAAAGAATTGATGCCTTCAAACTATGGTGCAGGAGAAGACTCTTGAAAGTCCCTTGACAGCAGTGAGATCAAACCAGTCAATCTTAAGGGAAATCAACATTGAATACTCTTTGAAAGAACTGATGCTGAAGCTGAAGCTCCAGCATTTTTGTCAAATGATGCAAAAGCCAACTCATTGGAAAAATCCCAGATTCTGGGAAAGATTGAGGGCAGAAGAAGAGGGATGAGATGGCTGGATGGCATCACCAATGCAACGGACATGAACTTGGGCCAACTTTGGGAATTGGGGAGGAGCAGGGAGGCCATGGGGTCGCAAAGAGTTGGACACGACTGGGTGACTGACCAACAACAATGGACTGTAGCCCAACAGGCTTCTCTGTCCAGGGGATTTCCCCAGCAAGAATACTGGAATGGATTGCCATTTCCTCCTCCAGGGGGTTTCCTAACCCAGGGATCAAATCTGGGTCTCCAGCATTAGCAGGGGATTCTTTACCACTGAGCCACCTGAGAAGCCATAAAGTATCATAATGGTGGTGGTGGTGAAGTCGCTCAGTCGTGTCCGACTCTTTGCGACCCCGTAGACTGTAACCTACTAGGCTTCTCAGTCCATGGGATTCTCCAGGCAAAAATACTGGAGTGGATTGCCATTTCCTTCTCCAGAGGATCTTCCCGACCCAGGGATCGAACCCGGGTCTCCTGCATTGGAGGCAGACGCTTTAACCTCTGAGCCACCAGGGAAATAAATAAATAAAACAAACTTCTTTTACCAAAATAATTGTTAATAGTTACAGTATATCAAATATATAGGCTAATCATACATGCTTGCTCATTTAATTCGCATATAGCACTATGATAAGAACCTCATTTTATTTTGACACTCAAGTTAAGTAACAAGTTCAAAATTACACAGTTAATGATTGGTGGAGCTTGAATTTCAATTTATTCTGACTCCTGAGCGCAAGTTCTTAATTAGGACTCTATTCATTATTTCATTCCGAGTTCAACTTGTAATTCACACACTTCTAAAATAACAGAGGGAAAATGTCTAAAATACAAAATTAAAAATATCAGTGAAAATTTATCAGAAAATTAACTCTTAGCCTTTAAAAAAAATAAATTTACCCTGAAATTTCAGCTCTGAACAAATATTGAAGGTGACACAATCAAGGTAGTTAAGGGAAAGTCAACTGAAGCACTAGAAATTAACTGATTACTTTTGTGCCCTGACCTGGATGAAAAATCAACTTTTAAAATATGAAGCATGCTTTAATATCAGATGGTAATTTTTTTTTTTCATTTACTTATTTTTTTACTTGGGATGACCCAGAGGGATGGTATGGGGAGGAAAGTGGGAGATGATACATTTTTACTGTAGACAGTATAAAGTTTCTAACTTCCATCTATTTTCTATTTTCATATGTGTCTCATACATCTATTGAGATGTATGATGATTTTCAAATTACGAAAAATATCACACACCTTGTTGTCAATTGCTAAGGTTCTTTCCTGATTCAGTGCAGCAATATGATGAACAGATGAAGAAGCACAGCAGAAAGCTCAGGGGCTGAGAAATTTTTGGCTTTGAAACAGAACGTGGAATATTTTATTTTCTAAAGATTAAGCAGCTGATCCAGGGCATATGAGCATACTTTGCCAGGATTTTCTTTTTTATACTCCCTGTGGGTATTGGCTTTTAAAGTTACCTGGAGTCATGGGTTCTGTGTGCTACAGAAACTAACAGGATCATTGAAGTCACATTAAACTGCATTTGGGGGCTTGCTCCATTTTTGACCCAGAGACATTTGGACTGGTATTCAGTTTATCAGAGCCTCTGCTTCCATAGATATAAAGTGCAGGTGTCTGGAGGTGGGTAGAAAGAAAAAAAATGGGAAGCATTAAAGAGTTAACCTCTATAAACTATGCAGCCAATAGCAGTGCGTCCATAAACCATTAGCTTCCGGCTGGAATCTTTTAGTCCAGCAGATGAGGTCATGCTTCTATTCAGAGACAGGTTAACTGGAAGCCTGGTTGCCACATGTGCTATTCTTTAGTTGACCAGTCTCTGAATCAACAAAGTGCTCTCTAGTGCTCTCATGAATCCTTTTCTTCTCACCTTCTCCTCTATTCATCAGTTTCTATTTGACTCCTTTCCAACTTATTTATATGATTTAAAGCCTTTACTACCCTCCCCTGAAATTGTCTAAAAAACTGAGTTTGATCTTCATGAGTATTATTTCCTATAGGAAACTTGTTAGCATCAGGGCATTTTACAGCTCTCTTCAAGGGCGAGCTCTGCCCAATTGTCAGTTTCTTCTCTTAGCTCCATTTCTCCTCTTTCATGTTTCTTTCTCTATTCATTCCTACTGAGGTAGCCTCTTAGCACCAAGGCTGCTGGAATGATAATGATGACCTCAAGACATTCATATCCTCTATTGCTAACCTAAAGGTCATCTTGAGAACTTGGTTTCCTAAGCTGTTTTAATTGGTATTTAATAATTACAAACAACTCCATTTGATATAATGTAATTGTTAATTTTAAAAATATACATTAAGTTACAATACATATAGACAACTTACAATGATTTCAGTAATTATTTAACTCAATGAATATGCATGTAACTATAAAGACTGGTGGAGGCGGTTTATTCCTTAAGATGTATCTGACAATTTACAACCCCATGGACCATAGCCTAACAGGCTCCTCTCTCCATAGAATTTCCCAGGCAAGAATACTGGAGTGCGTTGCCATTTCTTTTTCCAGAGGATCTTCCTGGCCCAGGGATCGAACCCAGGTCTCCTGCACTGCAAGCAGATTCTTTATCAACTGAGCCACCAGGAAAGCCCCTAACTAGAAATACTGTGTGTGTGTGTGTGTGTGTGTGTGTGTATAGAGAGAGAGAGAGAAGCACATTTGTCTCCTATAAAGACCCTTATGTAGTGCTCATGATTAATTAAAGCATATTGGATGACAAGAATTTTTCAGACATTTTTTACACTTCTCATACACATAAAGGATTATGAAGACTGTTACCTTATCCTGAATATATGTTCAGCATATTGGATGACAACAATTTTTCAGACATTTTTTCCACTTCTCATACACATAAAGGATTATGAAGACTGGTACCTTATCCTGAATATATGTTCAGAACTTCCAAACAATTCATTATTAAATTATGATCTTCCTACGGAGAAGTATATGCATCAAAAATGTACAGGTGAGTGTATTTTCAGAAACTGAATATACTTGCATAATATACAAACTGATTAAGAAACACATCTGACCAGTGCATCTGACAGTGATCAATCAAACATTATGATTCATTAGGGCTTCCCAAGTGGTGCTAGTGGTAAAGAACCTACCTGCCAAAACAGGAGACATAAGATTCTTGGGTTCAAACTCTGGGTCGGCAAGACCCTCTGGAGAAGGGAATGGCAACCCACTCCAGTATTCTTGCCTGGAATCCCATGGACAGAAGAGCCTGGTGAGCTACAGTCCATGGGATCCAGAGTCGCATAGGACAGAAGTGAATGAACACACACCAGCACATGATTCAGTATAGGGAACTAAACTTGCTCAGTTGCGTGAGCTGGTTAAACAGTCTTTGTAAGGTTCTTGTCTTTGTGTATGATGCTGAGGATTGAAGACCACAGGGCAAGTTGTCAGGAAGGGAAGATAGATATGAAGTGGTTGAGAACTGTGGCAGCCTGGAACCCACACAGGTGCGCAGGGATCTATGTCAATTCACAGTCTCTCCAGCCTTCACACTGGATTTCCCCGTCTGCATTAAACCAGCCCAGGAGGTGGAGAAGCCCCGAGGAATGCTGAAGGTGGAGCCATTTCAGACCGGTTGATGCCCCATAGCAGTCAGGCAAGCCAAGAGCCGAGGAATATTATGCATGAGATGTGAAAGTTCCTGGTTGAATCATGGTAAAGTAAAAATCAAGCGATTGTTCCTTCTTTTTCGACTCCGAGTATCCCTTGTGGTTCCACTATACCAGAAACACAGAGAAAAGGGACTTCTGAGAAACACAGCTCCAATGGCAGACACATTGCAAAGTCACCAGCACCAGTATCTGCAAAGCACCCATGGTATCCCTCTATTTTCTACCTCACCCAGAGCTAATCACTATACTAAGTGAAATATGAGTTCAAACACTTAGACTATAATGAATAGGAAAGTAGATAAAGCCCTCTAATTAGATATTTTAAAGAAAATGTTTGTTAATCTAGATATACACATTTGAATTTATATGTACAGTAAATTAATATAGCTAGTCAGATCTCCTGTATTACAGGCAGATTCTTTGCCATGTGAGCCACCAGGAAAGTCCATAATAATATTCTTTAAAACAATAATTTATATCATTTTTAAATGTGTCTAATATTAAGGTTGAACATTGCTTTAATTGAGTAAAAGTAGAACCTTAAACCATTTAAAAAAGAATAGCCACACTTTAAAGTGTTCTTAGGTAACTTTATAAAAACTACTGTTTTAATTGGAGCATAATTATAAAATAGTGTCACAGCTATTAAATATTTTTAAAATTACTTATTTAGTTAGCCTTTTATAACATAAGTAAAGTTACTCCAGGTTATAGATATGGAAAACCAAAATAATGTTTCAATCTCCTTCCATTTATCAAGGCTTTACTTATTTTCTTATGAATTTTACAGTCCCATTCTCCTTCTTTTCCATCTCTTCATCACCCTTTCTCCTATTTAGGTAAAAGTATCTCGGGATTTCTTCTGGCCTAAAGGAAAATCCATTACTTAAACAAGCTCCATCAGGCAGTTAGTATAAAACTCTATTAGCTCTAACACAGCATCTGGCAATTAGCCCAGGGCAGTACTTTCCAATAAGGAGCTTGTGAATACCTAGTGACTTCAGTATTCTGAAAGCACCCTTTCCCATTCCAATAGAATAAAACTGACATCTCATAAAAGCCATCTTTTGCTCTTTCTAGTTATTTTTTTATTTAAAGATGATCTTTCTCATCTGATTGCCATTCTTTTGCATTCTAATCTAGCATTTGAGGACAGGAATAAGAATGTAGATTGCTTCCCGTGATTACTTTCCTATAGGCTGAGTGGCTCAAACATGTTTTAAGCATGAACCTAATGTATTTCCTTAAGAACTTAATTCCTCTTTATTGTAGTTTATTGGTTTAGACTGGAAGAATGGCTTTAGAAAAAATTATCTTTCTAAAATAAAACAATAATACTAAAGTATCCTATTCACATTGAGATCAACGGAGAAATTGTATCGAAACTGTCCTCTTGGAGAAGACCAGAACCATGAATAAAACTCATCTGTCAATGTTTCTATTTGCATAATTAGAAAAACCCAAAGTGACTTGAATAACAAAATTTATCGTGAAGAGTTTGATTTCATGAATTCAACAATCTATGCTGCTTATGAATGGCCTAGTAGAGTCATTGTTGATTATGCCGACACATATATTGCTGCCAGGTTCGGACACCACATATATTCATAACTTGGATACAATTTGGGTACATTGTTTCTCCTAAAAGTATTGCTTGTCCAATAAAGTGTTAACGGATATAGTCTACTCCCCAGTACAACTCAGTCTTAGAGTGCTATGGGGCTTCAAAGATGTAGCTCCTTACAAACTCCAAAGATATATCACCTCTTAATATCACCCTATCCAAACTTTTTGATCCTACTCAAACTCCCTGCCATGTAGAGCCAGTGCAAGCATACTCTCATTTGCCATAGTCAAAAACAATCTCTAATGTACTTTGTGGATGAGAGCAACCTGTTTCCCCATCACACCGAGATAACTGCATCAGCACTGGGACACCTTTATTCACAGCTACACCTCCAACTGGTCAGCATCATCCATCCTGTGAGATTCAAAAGTAATAAATAAAAATTATTTAATGACAAGTGCAAGGAAAAGTACAACTTACCACCTTCCATTTAAGTCACAAAGGGGTTCTATTTCACATCTATACTCTAGATTATCAAGATACAGTCTTTAGGCAGAACATAAAATCAGCAGAATTTAATTTCCCTTCTTCAGACAAAATAGGTCAAGTAGACTCTCTTAGCATCAATTGTTTGTTGGTTCTACATCTGAGATGAAAGTCTGAGTATTGCTGTTTTTTTCTTGATACGCTTTTGGATAAAGAGTTACTATGTCTATCCCTGGCATCATGATCCTCCTTTGCATCTTCTTTCCCTTTTCTATCATATTCCTTCCATTTTATATTCTAATTATTTGAATCCAATTTTTTCTTCCCCTAGTGGAAGCACCTAGTTCAGATACATTCAGCAGGCAGTAACAACACTCAAACTAAGACTTTTTCCTTCATTCATTTTCTAATGTGATATCAAAGGACTTAAGAATAAAAATTATATGAATATGTCTAACATTTGGTAATGCTGTTGCTTCACAATTAGCCTTACTTTAGTAAGGTAAGGTAAGGTTAGATTCACTTCAACTGTTTTACATGTAATACATGCAGTCACACTCAGAGGTGTAGTTATATTATATAGCATGATGCTCTGGCTACCAGCACAACAAAGTTCTTACTCTATAATAGTCGAGAAGACATCTTTTTAAAAACTGTGAGGTAAGATATATGTTTTATCTATTGGTCTATCTATCTATGTAGGCTTCCCTGGTGGCTCAGCAATAAAGAATTACCTGCAGTGCAGGAGACCTGGGTTCAATACCTGGGTGGGGAAGATCCTGGAGAAGGAAATGGCAACCCACTCTAGTGTTCTTGCCTGGGAAATCCCATGGACAGAGGAGACTGGTGAGCTAAATAAAGTCCTTGAGGTCACAGGAGTTGGTCATGACTTAGTGACTAAAACACCACCACCGTCTATCTATATCTAAGTATCTATCTGTCTATATATTTATTTATACATGTGTATATATGTAAGGTTCCTTAAATAAATGTGCATTTATAGCATTTCTAGAGGTAAAAATATAAAAATAAGAACACACAGGGTAGAAAGACAATATTGAGGGACTATCAAAAAGTCCTTAGAATAGTCATGAAGAAATAGAATTCTTTTAAACACAGACTATATCAGTTAGAGGTACACTAAAACCCTTAAAAAAAAACTCAAAGAGGCTTAACTTAAAAATTCATTAGAAGATATATAAAATAGAACAAAAAGCAATATTTGATTCAAGTTACAAAGACAGAAGAGAAGTAATGAAGAAGCAAAGAGCAAATGGGACACATAGAAATCACATAACAAGAAGTGAATTTAAATCCAAGCATACCAATAACTACATTGAATATAAATGAAAATCCAAAATAAAGGCAAATTTATTATATTTAATTAGATAATAAGTCTGTATGCATTATTTACCACCCCAAAATAACAATTGACTCTCAATGACTTACATAGATTGAGAGTAAACTCAGAAAAAATGACTTGCAAAAACTATATGTAAGAATACTGACATGACCATTCTAATATTAGAGAAAATAGGTCTCAAGACAAAAATATAACTAGATATTAAAAAAGAACATCTCATGATGTCAATTGATCAAGAGAATACAAAAATAGCACATGCATATACACTCATTAACAAAGGTTCCAAATACATAATAGTGTTGCAAAGAGTTGGACTCAACTATAGCAACTTAACACTCACTCACACACACACACAATGTGATAGTTGAGGCATAAATGAGCTATTAATAAATTCAGTGCTGCTGTAATGATCATAGGTATGTCTTGATATTATAAATGCAGTATTATGCATAAAAGCCTGAAATTCTCTACAAAGGGAGATTACTAAGCCTGACTCAACTGGGAATGTTATTTGCTCTCTCTCAACCACATAGTACATGAGGATGAAGACTCAGAGACAAAAGAAGCATTTTTGTAAGAATCGTAATAAAAAACAAAGGAGCAATATAAAAAGACAGTGAATTAATTAAATGCCACTAGAACTATTTATATCTAATTCTAACAAAAATAGTATTTACCAAAACTAAGTAACTGAATTGCTTCTAGTTTCTGAGGACCTACCTACAGCTTCCCAGGAGGCACTAGTAGTAAAGAACCTGCTTGCCAATGCAGCAGGTGCAAGAGACATGGGTTCGATCCTTGGGCTGGGAAGATCCCCTGGAGGAGGGCATGGTGACCTACTCCAGTATTTTTGCCTGGAAAATCCCAAGCCTGTCAGGCTACGGCCCACAGGGTGCAAAGGAGTCAGGCATGACTGAAGTGATTTAGCACACATACCAAGTCAATATATATTATGTTGTTTGCTAAGTTAATTCACTCATATTTTATCAGTTCACCTTCACAACAACTCTGCTAGCCAAGTATTGATACCTACAATAGCAGAATGCAATATGTTTCAATCCATACGTGCTTCTGCATTACAAAATAATGGTTGAAGGTTTTGAACCCAGATTTCTTATTTCAGAGTCAGCGCTTTCTTCCCTATGAGTCGTTAAAATTTATAGTTGGAGCTTTAACAATTCAGTGCTCTCTTTGAGGATAACCATCTTTTTACAAATAACTGTAAATGGGTCTTTAGGCACTGTCAAAGCTCATTTAGTCAAAGATTTTGTATTTTGACTTATTTATGTTGCAAATATATATAATTTAACAGTTAAAGATCATATACAAAAGACAAAGAAAACAAATTAATTGCCTATTTAATTTGCATGGCCTCTAGGTAATCTGTCTTTTTTAAACTTTGTATTGTAGCAGCTACATAATATTTACAAATTGTTCTTTCCAGAGTTACTTACCGTTACTTTAGTTTCCATAGGGAGTTAATTTCTAATATAACTTATATGAAATACCATCTGGTCTTCTTCTAAGGGAGAGAGTTAAATACTATATAAAAATACCTATAAGATTCAGAATGATTTACAGAGATGGTGTATATATCTTGAATTCTGAGCTTCCAACTCCTTTCCTTCTCAAACTGTTGCTAATTGAAAATTGAGACTTTACTTAAAGCTTGACTATACTCCATCTCCAAATTCTAGCCCACATGAATTAAGTTTGCTAGCAAATTCCTGACTAAAGTGATTTAGTTAGGGCTGGAAATGTGACTTCCCCAAGTGCAACAGGGGTTTCCCAGGTGGCACTAGTGGTAAAGAACCCTCCTGTTCAGGAGACATAAGAGACACAGGTTTGATCCCCAGGTTGGGAAGATGCCCTGGAGGAGGAAATGGCAATCCACTCCAATATTCTTGCCTGGAAAATCCCAAGGACAGAGGGGTTTTGTGAGTTATGGTCCATAAGGTTGCAAAGAATCAGACATGACCAAAGCGACTTAGCATACATACACATAAGTACAAGAGGAGTGGATATCTGGGCTTTTTGTAGGAATTACAAATATACAAGGCATGTCTTATTTATGTAAGCTGTCCATTATCTGCAAGCAAAAGCATCTAAACAGATTTAGAAATTAGTACAAGGAAATAAGGATTGAGGGTAACTGATCCTGCAAATTTGAATTAACTGAACAAGGAGATAGAATAAAAAATTTTAAGGACTCTTCCTTTTCTCAACAATGGAAGCTGTTAGTAAAACACCTGTGAATCTGTGATCATTGGCCACTGGAACTCAGATTTTGTGTCTACTGAACTTGCAGAATTAGAAGTGAAGCAGGAAAAATGTTGAATATCTGAATGTGTTGGCTAATTCCACAGTTTTATCTAAGGTCTTGAAAGATGCAAGCCTTTTCTGAAGTCAGCTCATCTCAAAGCAAAAAAAAATAATAAATAAATAAATAAAATTTGCTGAAAGTAACTCATTTGGCCTGAGAGTTGAAATAAAGAATGACTAAAATTCTGAACATCTGGAGCTTCATTGGTTTGGAAAAGGCAAATTCTACACATCTAATAAAAGTTAGGGCAAAGCTGTGTTACATAGTTTCTGGTAGGTAGAAGGCTTGGCAGATAACAAGATAAGAGCCTCAGGGAAGCCAGACACTACCTCATACCTACAAACCCAAAGCCTTATTTAGAAGCTTTGACCTGATTATAAACCAAAATAATAATAATAATAATAAAATAAAATAAAGAGAGAGAGAGAGAGAGAGAGAAATGAAAAAGAAACAAGGAGGGGAGAAAAGAGGAAGGAATAAGAACAGAAAGAAAATTATTTGGGAGGACGTATATACTGAAGGCAGGGATAATTTTAGCGGTGTCTCCTCACCCAGCAAGGAATTAAGAATTAAAATAATTGAATTAAGAGAGATGGAAGATTACAATGCAGGCCTGAATAGACTTTTGAGATTGAGGTTGCCTATTTGCTAACAAAGTTCACAGGCCTGAATCCAGTTCATGTGTTATAACTGAGTGACTTCTTTCTAGCTTTGGTTTCTAGCACATATAAGTGTCTTAAATCGAAGAGCTGTGAAGCTTATTAAAGTTGTAAGGGTGTGATTTTGAAAGTGTTAGTCACTCAGTCTGTCTGACTCTTTGCAACCGCATGGACTGTAGCCTGCAAAGCTCCTCTGTCTATGGAATTATCTAGGAAGAATACTGCAGTGGGTACCATTATCTTCTCCAGGGGATCCTCCCGAGCCAATGTTTGAACCTGGGTCTCCGGCGTCGTAGGAAGATTCTTTACTGTTATGAGTCATCAAAGAAGCCCTGATTTTGAAAAGGAGACTCCAATTCTGGCAAATAAATACCTGGATTATTTACCTCCCTAAAAGACGCTCACACACCAGGTTTGCACCAAAAGGAAAAGGGTGATTAGGGTAGGGTAGTCCCTAATAGGTGAAGTCTCTCTTCAATGCACCTCCCAGATACAATCATGAAGGATGATATATATGGAGAGGACAAACTAAATCTGTGCAGCTAGGAAAATGTCTCCATAGCAGGTAAGAGAGAATCTGTTATTCCTAATAAACATGACATTAGGAGGTCCATGGATGAGAAATTTGAGTATTTCTATCTTCCCATTTCAAATGGAGTTATCTTTTGATAACTGCAGTTATTTTTCTTCTTTCAGTGACTACTAAATGTATCCAACTATTCTATGCTGCATGTTTGCTAAGTCACCTCAGTCATGTCTGACTCTTTGCAACCCCATGGACTGTAGCCCGCCAGGCTCCTCTGTTCCTGGGATCCTCCAAGCAAGAATACTAGAGTGAGTGGCCACGCCCTCATCCAGGGGATCTTCCTGACCCAGGGATCAAACCCATGTCTCTTAAGTCTCCTGCATTGGCATGAGGTTTCTTTACTTCCAGCGCCACCTGGGTAGCCCATCTTGACTAAATATAGAATTCCAAAGACTATATAATATAAAATAATTTTCAGGTTCTTAAATTGTGGTTTATTTCATCTGTGTTAAAGCCATTATCAAAGTAATATACAAGTTTTTCTTTTATTATTTGTGCTTTATAAAATATAAAAAGGTGAAAATCTATACTTTATTTGGCATTTATTTTTCCAGGGAACTATTACCCAATATATATTCTGAGGCCCATTAAATATATGATCCATTCTTTAAAGATGGGAGTTCATTCATCAAAGAAATTTGAGTAACTTTGCATATACTTCATTTTTTTTGTGGCGTATGACCATACTAAGCAACCTATTAAATATTTTGAGATATAATATTTTTTATTGGCAAATTTTAATAAGCCATAAATGCTTTCAATTTTCATTAGCTTTTTTGAACTTTGCATTATCTGAAAAGATATTTTTTAATTCCAGATTATAGACTATAGATTCAGAGGTGTAGATGTAGTTGGGAAATGAAAAAGGATGTCTAACTCCATGTGCTCATTCTTAAATGAGTACAAATTCCCATTCTTAAAAATACAAATTTATTGTAAGAAGATAGATATAACAAACAGCATCTAATTCAAAATATAAGGTAATAATAAAACAGTTAAAAATTAAAATGCTTCACAAATTAAAATTGTAAAGATGCAAATTAATTATGTGAATGATGTAATCTAATATAAATTTATAAAGTACAACTAATTACTAATGTCTGTTTCATTTAGACTTCTGAATCATTTATATATTGCATTGACCAAAAAGTTCCTTTGAGTAATAAGTAAAAATAAAAGATAGATTTTTCATTTTCACCAAGAAAATGAAACAACATATTCATTTTGTTTCTGACATTGAGCAACATATTCAACATTTTGTTCCACTATCTTCTACTATTTTTCAGGCAATTTTCTAATTCCATCTTCCAAAATGTTTTATCTTCTTGAGGAAAGAATAGTTCCTGGTGCATCTTACAGTCTTCCAGGGAACTGATTTTTTTTTTTTTCCTTCCATTATGGCATCTGGTCCCATCACTTCATGGGAAACAGATGGGGAAAGAGTGGAAACAGTGTCAGACTTTATTTTGGGGGGCTCCAAAATCACTGCATATGGTGACTGCAACCATGAAATTAAAAGACACTTACTCCTTGGAAGAAAAGTTATGCCAACCTAGATAGCATATTGAAAATCAGAGACATTACTTTGCCGACTAAGGTCCGTCTAGTCAAAGACTATGGTTTTTCCTGTGGTCAGGTATGGATGTGAGATTTGGACTGTGAAGAAGGCTGAGCGCCGAAGAATTGATGCTTTTGAACTGTGGTGTTGGACTCTTGAGAGTCCTTTGGACTGCAAGGAATCCAACCAGTCCATTCTGAAGGAGATCAGTCCTGAGTGTTCTTTGGAAGGAATGATGCTAAAGCTGAAACTCCAGGACTTTGGCCACCTCATGTGAGAGTTGACTCAATGGAAAAGACTCTGATTCTGGGAGGGATTGGGGGCAGGAGGAGAAGGGGACTACAGAGGATGAGATGGCTGGATGGCATCATTGACTCAATGGACATTGAGTCTGAGTGAACTCCAGGAGTTGATGATGGACAGGGAGGCCTGGCATGGTGCGATTCATGGGGTTGCAAAGAGTCGGA
The DNA here is from genome assembly GCA_006408695.1 of Aepyceros melampus. Taxonomy (NCBI): domain Eukaryota; kingdom Metazoa; phylum Chordata; class Mammalia; order Artiodactyla; family Bovidae; genus Aepyceros; species Aepyceros melampus. The sequence continues at coordinate 40,835 of SJXQ01006981.1, read as the reverse complement.
CACAACTGAGCGACTGAACTGAACTGAACTGAAGAGAATTTTGTAAAGACCAAAATAAATGAAAATCTGAAGGTGCAATGTCTGATGAATACAGTGCATGAATCAGAACTTCTAAGACAAGCTGTAACAATTTTGACCTGGTCATCAAACATGTGGTCTTGCATTATCTTGATAGAAGATTATGTGTTTTCTCTTGATTAATTCTAGACACTTTTCAGCAAACTGCTGCTTTTAGTTGGTCTAATATGGAGCAGTACTTGTTAGAATTAATTGGTTTTCCAGAAGTGGCTTGTAATATAGGACTCTCAATCTCACCATATTTACAGTATCCCTTATAGCTCAGTTGGTAAATAATCTGCCTGCAATGCAGGAGACATGGATTTGATTCCTGGGTTGGGAAGACCCCCTGGAGAAGGAAATGGTAACCCAATTCAGTATTCTTGCTGGAGAATCCCATGGGCAGAGGGGTCTCGAGGGCTACAGCCCATGGGGTCACAAGAGTTGGACACGACTTAGCGACTAAACCACTGCCACCACCATACAGCATCACCTTCTTTGGATGAAGACCCGTCTTTGCTGTGGCCAGTGATGATTCATTTTCTCTGGCCCCATGGTCTCCTCTCTTCTCCATTATTGNACATGTCCACCCTAAAGGAGATGAGTCCTGGATGTTCATTGGAAAGACTGATGTACTGAAGCTCCAGTACTTTGGCCACCTGATGTGAAGAGCTGACTCATTTGAAAAGACTCTAATGATGGAGTATGAGATGGTTCTATGGCATCATCGACTCAATGGATATGGGTTTGGGTGGGCTCTGGGAGTTGGTGATGGATAGGGAGGCCTGACATGCTGTGATTCATGGGGTCGCAAAGTGTTGGACACGACTAAGCGACTGAACTGAACTGAACATAAAGAATGAGAATAAAAGTGTACAGTGAAACTCTAAAGGTCTTGAAAGTTTCAAATATTCTCCTAGTAAAGATATAATATTTCATGTTTGTTGGAAGAATAAAGTTAAATTTAGAATTATATTAAGAAATTGTGTCAAAAAACTTTGACATAGGTAAAGCACAGCATAAAGTGAAGTGATAAAAATCACTGAAGCTGTTGGGAGAACATACTTGAGATTTTTAGAAAAATTGATGTCAGTGTGTAACACATTAATAAAAGGTTACGGAAATGATCTCTAACAATGAGGGTTGAGAAGTCGCATGAATTGGAGGTAGAGTAATCAGAACCATTTTAATGTTAAATGATGGTCACAGCTCATGATAATCAATGTATGGCAAAAACCAATCCACCATTGTAATTAGCCTCCAATTAAAATAAATAAATAAAAAGAAAGTATATGATGGAATTTACCAAGCTTCTCAGCTTGATTTGAAAGTATATTAAAACAACAAAAACCAGAGAATCAATAAAAGAGGGTATATAAATCATGAATAAAGATACACAAATTCATGAATTAATGAATGAATTTTATATTTAAATCAACATTTTTATTCTAGAATTTCATCATGCTTCTTTTTTATTATCCCAGGCCTTAGAAAATAAAATCATTTTATATTAGTTTTTAATACCATGCTAGGTAGGAAAGTGATTTTTTTTTCTTAGTAAAGGTCTTATAGCTATTCAGTAAGCATGTGTGCCTTGAATAAATCTGCTTTATCAATGTTTATATTAAAAATTCAGAATGTATGATTTTATTAGTGTTGACTATCATTCAAATAACTGTGATATCACTAATTTAAGAAGATAGTAGCTTATACATTAGATCAGTTTTAAACATATGTATAAGGTATTTGTAAAATACAAATAACTCTCTCAAAAAAATTTTTTTAAATCTTCATGGAGTAGCAACATTTAATTTTATGAATTACATTACAGCTACGAAGAATTAAATTACAGTTTCTGTGGAGTATTAAATTTTCCACTCTGTGATATTAGAGATAAATCAGATCTTAAAACTTAATTAGTGGCAATAAGCTAAGAGAATTTTTTGAGGTCAATTATTTTTCAATTAAAATGAAGACTTGAAGAAACAGTAAAGACAGAGGGAATTTCATCGCCATTCTTTATTAAAATACAGCTGTCAATAATAAAAGGATATATTTTATCTCACATTGTGCTATGCATAAATCTCCCATAACTGTCATCTGTAACCCTCAAAATTACCACTTTTGCAAATTTATAAGTATCGCTTATAAACAGCAATGAAGCAAGCATATTTATGTAAAATAATGACATGTGAAAAGTATGTTTATTTTATAAAACACTTCTGAAAGATGTCTTTATCCAGTCAGAGAAATAAGATAATAAACCTGAGTGAAACTTTAGAAATTATGCAATCTGTTTCTTGTTAATTCTTTGAATAGAAAAAACCTGAGTTTATAGAGAAAATAACTGGCTGCTCAAGGTCAGAAATCCAGTCCAAGGCAGAGCAAGAAATCATATCCAAGTGTTAAAAAATGACTTGCCTCTTTTGTGTTGGGCAAAGAGCTGTGTAAATTTTCTGGGCACACATGACTGATTTTCAATCTGGTAACTTTGTCATAAAATTCAGTGACAATGTCAGCACCACGCTGTTACACATTTCACCTGGTTTACCACAATTCATTAATAATTTCTTTCCATTATGATTTTAAAATATAATTAAACATTGATAGTCATTATCAGGACTAAACACATGGTCTATGCATTTCTGCTAGTAAAGTCAGCATCTGAGCTCTACTGATGATAAAAGGGGAAAGAACAAACAAAGTGAAGAGCTGACATCCATGAGCTGCTGAAAATATTGCATTATAGAGCTGGCTGGATATCTGAAAGTTACAGACCTAAAATTCTGCTTTGGAGTGACAGCAGCAGCTGGCTGAGGAATAGTGGACAAAGAGAATGATGAATGAAATTAGGGTTTGATGTGGAGTGGAATATGGGGAACAAACATTTTAAGTCTCTTGTGGAAGCCTTGATTTCCTTCCAGTTTTTTGAAGAGAGTTAAAAACTGCTTTGGAATGCTTTGGACACTTTTCTCTCCTGTCCACTAAATTGCCTTCTCTCCTCTTTTCTCACATTTATTTCCTGTGGGATTCAGACCTAACTCATGGTTCTCTGGACACTGCCTAATGTGTGCATTTAGTTACTCTGGAAAATAATTTTGCAGGAAGTAGGAAAAAGGTATCATTTCCTTTCCTTTTCTCATTTCACTTACAAAGCACAAAGAAAATATTTGGGTAGATATTACTTATTTTGCTTAAAATATATTTTCTGAGAAATTATATATAATCATTTTGTTTTAACTATTTTGCATGTAAGTATTTTATGAACATTTTTAAGTTATGTAATAGTACAAGTATTAGAGTTAGTTGAGATGCTTGGATATGAGTCATCCTCCAGTTATTATCCTTGATGGAAACTCAGATGGAGGAGAAGTGGAGGCCCCTATCTATTTGACACTCTGTTATTTAACAGTTTCTAAAAGGTACAAACCAATTAGTTTTCTATGTATCCATTTTCTTTGTATTTCAAACGTTATTGTCAAAAAGTCTAATAATGGGCACAAAGTAATTTGAAGATGTTATCAAAGTCAATATGGCGTCACTTAAGAAAACAGTTGGACCAGTTACTCTGTTTTAGGTTGTATCATTTATCATTAGCCCCACACACCAAGAATTACATTCTGATTTGACTACAATATGACAAAACGCCTTGATACAATTTTATAACAGAAGTGCCAGAGAAAGTGCAGGAAACATCGAGTCCACAATATATGAATTTACTCAAAAAACAATCACAATCAGTAACCTTGGACTTTGACATGTGTGGCGTGTCTGTGAAGTTTTTTCAGTTGTGTTCAACTCTTTGTGATCCTATAGACTGTAACCTGTTAGGCTCCACTGCCCATGGTATTCTGCAGGCAAGAATACTGAAGTGGGTTGCCATGCCCTCCTCCAGGGGATCTTCCCCACCCAGGGATTGAACTCACGTCTCTTAGTCTTTCTGTATTGACAGGAAGTTTCTTTACCACTAGAGCCAGCACAAGGCTATATTCAGAAAAGATATTATTAATACATGGCTAAGTCAGTAGAATGAAATTCATATCTCATTCAAATATTAAAATTTTATCAAGTATTATTCTATCATGTGAAATATGGATAATTAAAAATACTGATTTATCCCATGATCTGTATTTTAAAGATATTTATTTTACTGAGATTTAACCTTTGTTTCAAAGTGCCTCAAAATCTATAAATTAATATGAATTACTACCTACCCAAACAAATCCAGATTAATGGGAAACTACAGGTTAGATCTATTATTATTATTTATTATTTAATCATACTTACTTAGAAAATATTTATAACATTCAAACAAACATATTTTACATTCATTCCTAAGGAAAGTTTTCAAACATATGTTTATTACCTTAAAAATTCATGAATATTCCAAGAAAAATATACATAATAAACAACGTAATAGTTTGAATGTGTCTACCGATAGATGGCAAACCAAAGGAAAGAGGTCATTATCAGAAAAGTCCCTCGCTATGAGAACTGGAGTATTTCAGGCTGTCCTTCACAGTGTTGTGTATATATATGAAGACTAACTCTCAGTGCACAAACATGCTACCAAAACCTTATGAGAAAGAAGCAGGGAGTTCTACCCAAATAATTTACACACAATATCTTGCTTTTATTTTTTTCTATTCCTTTAAGAAGGAAAGACAATTTAAATGGTAGGAGTTTGGAGGTTGGGGTTAATTTGGAAAGGTGATGAAATGGGTGTTTTCCTCATATATCTTTCATGAAAGTGAAAGTTACTCAGTCGTGTCCGACTCTTTGCGACCCCATGGACTGTGTAGTCCATGGAGTTCTTCAGTCCAAAGTATTGGAGTGGGTAGCTTTTCTCTTCTCCAGGGGATCTTCCCAACCTAGGGACCAAACCCAGGTCTCCTGCATTGCAGGTGGATTCTTTCTTGGCTGAGCTACAAGGGAAGCCAAAGAATACTGGACTGGGTAGCCTCTCCCTTCTCTCGGGGATCTTTCCGACCCAGGAATTGAACCAGGGTCTCCTGCATCACAGACAGATTCTTTAACAACTGAGCTATCCAGGAAGCCCTTAGATCTTTCATATCAACTACAAATGTAGTGTTGTTGTTAGCTTTATAATTATTTTATAGATACCATGTTTTCCTGTATAAAAATACATTATCAGTTTTTCCAATCTGATAAGTCTGTTAACAAAGAAAGACATTTGTCTGCATAGTCATCCTCTACGTTTCTCATTGTGTGCAAGATGGATGGCTTATTTGAATAATAATTATAGCTGAAAGGTTTTCAACTGATATTATATACAAATAGCAAATAATTAGAACTGAGGATATGTTTCCAAAATAAAGGTCAATATCATTGACCAAGAAGACAAGATATATTTGTAAATGAGATTATTTTTCACTTGGGTCTCAATTATCAATTCTATACTCATAAATTTTCTTTAATCCAATTTGCAAGACCATCTATCATTTGCCACTAGAATACAAAATGGCAGGGCAATTTGTTATTGATAAATATACAGTACTTAATACTGTGCATATTATATGTGTTCATTAAATATTTGATATTTGAAAGAAAAAAATAATATTTTATATTTAACTGTGTTATTGACTTTCTAAATCAATATTTAGAAATTACATATTCAACATAAAAATAATATTCTGTTTCTCTGTATAATATGCTGTCCTCCAGTTTGATTTCTTTTTAGTCATGTTTTCCTGAAAATGTAATTTGAAATGAAATGGTGTTTTATCCAACTCATTATTATATTTTTGAGCATTCAGTAGACTTTACCTTTTGAAAGAAAATAAACACACATAGAACTTTTGAAAAAACACCAAATGTGTATATATATGTGTTTATGTAAAAACAATATATAGTATGTAAATATATATATATATATATAAATCAACATGTTAACCCTTTTCTTGCTAAGATATTAAAAATCTAATCAAGAATTTGGGCTTACAATATGAAGTGTCAACTCACACCAGTCAGAATGGCCATCAAAAAGTCTACAGACAATACATGCTGGAGTGGGTATGGAGAAAAGGGAACTCTCTTACACTGTTGGTGGGAATGCAAACTCATATAGCCACTATGGAGAACAGTGTGGAGTTTCCTTAAAAAACTGAGACTAGAACTGCCATATGGCTCAACAATCACTCTAGTTGGCATACACTTTGAGGAAATCAGACTTGAAAGAGATATACATACTCCAATGTTCATTGCACCACTATTTACAATAGCTAGGATATGGAAGCAAACTAGATGTCCACTGGCAAATGAATGGATAACAAAGTTGTGGTACTTATACACAATGAAATATTACTCAGCTATAAAAAGGAACACATTTGAGTCAGTTCTAATAAGGTGGATGAACCTGGAGCCTGTTATGCAGAGTTATGTAAGTCAGAAAGAGAAAGACAAATACTGTATATGAATGCTACATATGGAATTTAGAAAAATGGCACTGATGATCCTAAATTCAGGACAGCAAAGGAGATAAAGATGTAAAGAAAAGACTTTTGGACTCAGTGGAAGAAGGTGATGGTGGGATGATTGGAGAGAATAGGATTGAAACATGTACATTATTATATGTTAAATAGATGAACAGTTCAAGTTTGATGAATGACAAACCAGAGAGGGATAGTGTGGGAGGGGAAGTGGGAGCGGGATTCAGCATGAGGAGGGGGGAACTCATGTATACTTGTGGCCGATTCATGTTTATGTATGGCAAGAACCATCACAATATTGTTAAGTAATTATCCTCCAGTCAAAATAATTAATTGAAAAAAAATTCAAGAGTGCCAATAATAATCCCATAATCCACCTTTTTAAAATTGGCCTTCCTAAACCTTCAGTTGGACTATAAAGAAAGCTGAATACCAAAGAATTGATGCTTTTGAACTGTGATGTTGGAGAAGATTCTTGAAAGTCCCTTGGAGTGCAAGGAGATCCAACCAGTCCAACCTAAAGGAGATCAATCCTGGGTGTTCACTGGAAGGACTGATGTTGAAGCTGCAACTCCAAATACTTTGGCCACCTGATGCGAAGAGTTGACTCATTGGAAAAGACCCTGATGCTGGGAAAGATCGAGGGCAGGAGGAGAAGGGGATGACAGAAGATGAGATGGTTGGATGGCATCACCGACTCAATGGACATGGGTTTGGGTGGACTCCGGGAGTTGGTGATGGACAGGGAGGCCTGGCGTGCTGCTGTTCATGGGGTCACAAAGGACATGACTGAGCGACTGAACTGAACTGAAACCTTCAGACTTCCCTGGTGGCTCAGATGGTAAAGATCCACCTGTAATGCGGGAGACCTGGGTTTGGTCTCTGGGTTGGGAAAATCTCCTGGGGGAATGGCTACCCACTCCAATATTCTGGCCTGGAGAATTCCATGGGTTGTATAGTCCATAAAGTTGCACAGTAGGACACGACTGAGTGACTTTCACTTTCCTAAGCCTCAGTGGAAAAGTGCTATTTTCACTTTATGAATTGCTATAAGGATGCAGTATTCAAATGTCATAGACAGTCCACTAAAATTTCTGCACAAACAGTCTTAAATAAATAAAACTTTAATTAGAAAAAAAAGAATTTGGACTTAAATACCAGCATGGAGATTTTTGCTATTGTAAAATTTTCATTTAATTTTATTATTTTAACTGAGTATTTGTTCAGCAACAAGAAAGTTCATGTTGTTTAGCTCCAGTAGGTTGAATTGCCTAAAATTTAGATTGCAGCATTTTCAATATGGCATTTTGTAGTAATACTATGCCTTTAAAAATTGAGCTACAGGGTTGAATTTTACTTTATAACCAAATTCTAATCTAAGTAGTCAGTGGACATGAATTTTGAACAAACTCTGAGAGATATAGGGAGGACTGAGGAGCCTGGAATGCTACAGGGGATTGCAAAGAGTCAGACACAACTTAGCCACTGAACAACAACAACAATCTAACTAGAGTGATACTTTTGTAATCCAAAGTCTAAAATTGGAGAGAATATTCACTCAAAATTACCCAGCACTATCATATATACATACATATGTGTGTGAGTGTTTGTACATATTTGTATTTCAACTCCATCAGAAATAGGCTTCTCATTTTTTTATAATTCAGATAGCACATATTTTAAAAGTTTAACTGAAATATTGACTCACAAGTGGGAAGATAAAGAGAAAATAAGCTCAACTAATAATTCAAGGAAACAGAAAACAGCAATTAGAAATAAATACAACATGGTACACAAAGAGAACACAGATTTGGAGTATATAGATTTGAGTTAGAGTTATGATTCCACCATGTACAAATATGTGATCATTTGTTAGGCTATTATTATGAACTTCTAGTTTTTATTTTGTTATAAAAATAAGCCATGATACATTGGTGAGTGTGTTTTGACTTAAAAACATCTCTTGCAGTTTGATATTTGAATAAGTCACTGTCATTAATAGTTTGAAGTTTCACTGGCTCTTTCTGTGAAAAGCTTTCTGATTAATGGGAAAGGATCAAGGTTACCAAATGAAATAACTCAGTCAATTATAAAATTTGAATTAAAAGGTGAGCTTCATTTTATCACAATTGTATTTCAAGTTAATTCTGACCTGATTTCCTTTTCTTCCATAATTTGTTCAAGTAGCTTCTGTTGAACACCCATCTAATTATAATCAATCACCAAATTTTGATAGAAGAAACTTATAGTTATGTTCTGGGATGAAGTTTTTGTGTCAAGTTAATTTACATATACACTGTGTATGCATATTTTAATAATAATAAAATTTTGAAAAATTTAATGGATATGGACTATTTTTTAGATTCCAGAGTTTCTATGGGTTAAGATTGATATTTGAATCTAGAGTCTACTATATGGAATATTCAATAATACAGAAATCATGCACTAGTTTTAGTTTTTCTGTGAAAATTCTATCCCTAAAGCAGATAGGTAAACACAATAATGAGGGTGATAATTCTTCCTTCTATGCATTTTCAATAAAAATTGGCCATTTATCTCTTTTTCTATATGTGTGTGTGCACACTTGCTCAGTCATGTCCAACTCTCTTGCAACCATATGAACCTTATCCCACCAGGTTTTGCAGTTGATGGGATTCTCCAGGCAAGAATACTGGAATGGTTTGCCATTTCATCTTCCAGAGGATCTTCCCAACCCAGGGTTGAACCCACATCTCCTATGTCTCCTGCATGGTAGGGAGATTCTTTACAACTGAGCAACCCTTTTAAGAGATTATGATAGATTTTGTGGTTAGCTGTGCTTTCAGTTTTATTCCTTTCTTAATCTCAAAAGTAATACATAGTTTACCAAGTAAAGTTAAATGAGTTAAACTAAACAAAATTAAAAGAAAAAATCACAAACCAAAGCCCAACAAGTTTAATGTTGATAAAGTAAAAAAGCTTTGGTAAGAGGATAAAAGAGGAGTAAGTCCTGAATGGTTGTTAAAAAAGACTAAATAGTTGGACACGACTTAACAACTGAGCAACAAGATAACATACTAAAAAAAAAAAAGAAATCCCAGAATAATGCAAGTAGTTTGGATGTCTTAGGGTTCTTTTTGCATCAGAATAACCATAATGAGTCTCCTGGGACTAACTGAAGGTTACAGAAAAGCTATCTGGTACTGAGAACCCAAAGACAATGGGAAAATCCTTCCCAGGAAACAGAGAGGTTCGAGAAATAACAAGATTAGAAGCCACCTGGAAGCAGATTCATAATGATGAATAAGTCATTAAATCTTAGTTTTATCCTGTCTTGCTCCAGAAAGGACAACAGATTAAGTGAAAGCAGATTTAAATTCAAGTATTTGAGTCAAGTTTGTAACTAAGAACTGTAACCTATCAAACAATGAAACTAGCTTCCTTTCAAGGAAGGGAGCCTTCAGCTGGAGAGTGGGAAGTTTTTTTTTTTTTTTTTTAATTAATTTTTATTTTTTTAGTTTGTTTTGCTTTACAATACTGTATTCATTTTGCTACACATTGACATGGATCAGCCACGAGTGTACATGAACTCTCAATCCCGACCCCCACCTCCCCCCTCCTGCCCCACACCCTCTCTCTGGATTATCCCCGTGCATCAGTCCCAAGCATNGAAAAGGACGTCTTTTTTGGGTGTTATTTCTAGAAGGTCTTGTAGATCTTCATAGAACCATTCAACTTCAAATTCTTTAGCATTACTGGTTGGAGCATAGACTTGGATTACTCTTATATTGAATGGTTTGTCTTAGAAACGAAAAGAGATCAATCTGTTGTTTTTGAGATGCATCCAAGTACTGCATTTCAGACTCTTTTGTTGACTATGTTGGCTACTCCATTCCTTCTAAGGGATTCTTGCCTACAATGGTAGGTATAATGGTCATCTGAGTTAAATTCACCGATTCTAGTCCATGTTAGTTCACTGATTCCTAGAATATTGATGTTCACTCTTGCCATCTCCTGTTCGACCACTTCCAATTTGCCTTGATTCATGGACCTAACATTCCAGGTTCCTATGCTTTATTGCTCTTTATAGCATCTGACCTTGCTTGTATCACCAGTCACATCCATAACTGGGTGTTGTTTTTGCTTTGACTCTGTCTCTTCATTCTTTGTGGAGTTATTTCTCCACTGATCTCCAGTAGCATTTTGAACACCTTCCAACCTGGGGAGTTCATCTTTAAGTGTGCTATATTTTTCCCTTTCATACTAATCCTGATGGGAGAGGGCTTCCTGTGTAGCTCAGTTGGTAAAGCATCTGCCTGCAATGCAGGAAGCCTGGGTTCAATTCCTAGCTCAGGAAGATCCCCTGAAGAAGGAAATGGCAACCCACTCCAGTATTTTTGCCTGGAGAATCCCACAGACAGGGGAACTTTGTGGGCTACAGTTCATGGAATCACAAAAGTCATCCAGGACTTATCTTTTTATATTTTTCTTGATAGGATAGACTGAGGGGAAAACTGGATCTTGTTCTGATGGGTGAGGCTATGCTCAGTAAATCTGTAATCCAATTTTCTGTTGATGGGTTCTGTGTTCCCTCCCTGTTATTTGGCCTGAGGCCAAACTGTGGTGGAGGTAATGAAGATAATGGTGAAGTCTTTCAAAAGGTCTCATGCATGTTCTGCTCCCAACTCTATAGCAGGCCACAACCTACCCACAGATCCACCAGAGAGACTCCTGGACACTCATCGGCAAGTCTGGGTCAGTCTCTTTTGGGGTCACTGTTCCTTTTTCCTGGGTCCTGGTGGGCACAAGCTTTTGTTTGTGCCTTTCAAGATTCTGTTTCAGCAGTCTTGTGTAAGTTCTGGGGCTTTATGATGGGGTTAATGGTGCCTACTCAATAGGGCTTATGCCATACCCAGGTCTACTGCACCAAGAGCCCCTGCCCCTGCAGCAGTTCACTGCTCACCCATACATCCACAGGAGGCACTCAAACACAGTTCTCTCCTAGTCTCTGTGAGGATCTCTGGGTCCTGGTGCACAGAGGTTTGTTTGAGCCCTCTGAACATCTCTGGCGGGTATGGAGTTTCATTATCAATCTGATTTCACCCTTCCTACAGTCTTTCTGGGGCTTCTCTGCCCTTGGACATGGGGTATCTCCTCAAAGTTGCTCCAGCATCTCGCAGCCTCAGTAAGAGTTAGCAATTAGATAATAAACAACTGATTGACATGAGACAATGATGGCTTTAGAAAACAAATTGAGATCCCAAAGCACTGCCATTATAGGAAATTAAATCAATGAGAAAGAGCTGGAAGCTTTACATAAATGAGATGCTTATAATAATTTCAAGTAATTCGAGGAAAATTAAAAGTAGGGTGGACTAAACAAATAGAGAACTATCCTGAATTTTAATGTATGAAATGTCCTGGACAAGAGAACTGCAGGTGCAGTTCAAACATTCAACATTTATTGATAAAGGGATAGATAGATAAACTTTCAATGGTAATACTTGTTCTGTATAGGTCTTATAAAGCAGACATTATTTAGTAATGTAGATAAAGAAACAATTTTATATAATTTGATGACTGTAGAACCAAAACTAAGCATGGCCTCAGATTTCTTCTTAGCAGTTTTCAAAGTCCCAAGATAACATGAGAATGGACACAAAATTCCGAGAGGGAAACAAAATCCATGAAGCAAGATTATTCTCAGCTAATGATAGCATCACCAACTCGATGGACATGAGTTTGAGTAAACTCCCCAAGTTGGTGATGCACAGGGAGGCCTGGCATGCTGCAATTCATGGGGTAGCGAAGAGTTGGACATGACAGAGCAAGTGAACTGAACTGAACTGAACTGAATGTTTAAATAATTGAAGAAAAAGCAATCATCGTCAGACATGGCAAAAAAAAAATAATAATCACGAGCTATTGGGTGAGACTTAACCAATTAAGATGGGCACTGAAATTAAAAATTGTCTTTATTTTTCTTCCAAGAATTGGGTTATTAGCATATTACTTATCCATTGCTGAATAACAAATTACTCCACAGTTTAACACCTTAAAATATCAAATATATATGTTCTTACAGTTTCTGTGTGTCAAGAAACTGCGTGTGACTGATTTGGGTCCTTTGTTTCAGGATTTCTAAAAGGTTGAAATCAAGGTTTGGCCAGGGTTGTTGTCTTCTTAATCATTGACTGGGGATAAATTCATTTCCAAGCTCACTCATATGAACTTTGACAAGATTCAGTTTCTCATGGTTCTGTTGGATTAAGATACCTAGCTCCTCACTCTTGATTAGTTTATCTTCAATTCTCTGTCATGAAACTGAGCAATCCTCAGAAAGACTTTTCTCAGTAACAGACCTCTTTGTGTTTCCCACCTCTTGCTTACAGAAAGACTTTTATCTACTGAAGTTTCTCTGAGTTTCAAAAAGTCTGACTCAAGTGTTATTGATCAGAGAAATGAGAACATGCAGAGACAAAGAAGTGCATTTAGACAAGAGAACTGGCAACAATTCAAACTATAAATCAGCCATATAGCAGAGTCACAGTACCTTTAGTATTTCACTAAAGAATTGATATCCTCAGTGTCTGAGGCACATTCTTAAGACATTTTTAGGAACAGAAACCAGAATCTTACCAGTTAGGAAATGCTGACCACAAGCACACAGAACCCAGACAGACTGAAACCAGAAAGTTGACAATTGAAATTCTCAAAATATCACCATGGCATCTTACCATCAACCATTCAGAGAATTTTGCACAAGCTGATCACAGTGCATGACCCTCTCCCTCATACTTTAAAAATTCTTCCCTGAAAGCCTTGGAGAATGTGGGTCTTTTGAGCATAAGCACCCTGTTCTTGCTTGGTGCCCTGCTATAAATGCTGCACTTTCCTTCACCATAACTGGGTGTCAGCAGACGGACTTTGCTACATGTCTGGGGAGCAGACCCAGTCACATGGCTCTTTCCAACATGGCAGCTTGGTTCATCAGAAAGTCAAGCACGGAGCACCTAAGAGAAACTATCAGCAAGCAAGAAAGAGTAAAACTGTGAAGGAAGTCACACTATTCGATAAACTAAACTCAGAAGTTACATCCTATCACTTTTGGTACATTCTCCTTGTCTGGAGCAACCTTTGGGAGTTGTTTTATAAGAAGCCTCCCTCAACCAGTTTGCTTCAGATTAACAATATAATTGAAAACTATTAGAAATCCCAATCAAAAATATTTTTGAAGGCACTGGAGAAGTTTCAAGGCATCAAAGAATTATAGTACCAAGATTCTGAAGAGAAGGGATACTCCAAAGAGTTGAGTGTAATGTCTGGCACCATTTTAACTTCAAGTCAATACTCCAATAAACAGCCAAGAAAGTGAAAACCTGAGCAGTTATATTATCCAAATGAAAATCTTGAGATAAAAATATTACATTTCAGGTACTACTTAAAAGGAAAACCCCATTACATATTCCAGGCTTTAATTTAAATCCCATAGAATTAAATTCCAGGAGTAAGAGAAAACTACAGATAGAATGATTTGATGTTATAAAAATAGGACCTTAAGTGAAATAATAATTCAAATGAAATAAAAGTTCTGAAAGATAAAATCAAACTTGCAAGACAAAGAATTAATTGGAAAAATCACTAAAAGCTTTTGATCACAGCATAAGTTACATTTTTTAAGTCTAAATATTTAACTGTCAGGCAGGAAACCTAAACTTATTCTAAAAATTATATGCTAAAATATACAGCAAATCAGTCACTTAGGAAGTATAAATACAAAAATAATTAGAATGAAGTACTTCATAAAAATAGTAATTTTTGAATTATAATAAAAATTGTATCCTGAGTCTAATATGTAAGAAATGTATATTATCATTTTTGTTCATTATGAAAGAAGTTTACTGAGGTAATAAATACTTCATAGTAAATTTCTGTTTAAATAATTTTCTTCCATAAAGTCCTAATCATTGTTTGAATTCTGTTTTGTGTATTTGTGTAGTTGTGCTTCAATATTCAGATTATGAGTGTGTCAATCTGTAGACCTGTTTAAATAGCATGCATAAACAAAGTGGGAATGTGTTATAAAATATGTAATTATGCTACAATATCTTTGTAAAATATATTTGACATATCCAAAGGAGGATGCAGAATATATCATTCAGTGTGCCACTAAATATTTCATACAATACAAAACTACCTGAAAATTGCAAAATTAAACCTATAATCATACCATTCAGAGCCATTCAACATTCATCTTATCATCGACACTGATGGGAGAGAAGAAAAGTAAGTTTTGTTCAAATGAAAACCAGTTTCTTGATTTTGTCATCAAGCTAATTCTCAATAATGCCACACAAATATTTCTGAATTTTCAGTTTTCATTTCTTTCATTTATAATAAGTCTCATATACAAAGTTTGCACACATGAGGAACAACTGAGACGTTGAGAGACATTGTTCACTCGTGTCCGACTCTTTGCAACGCCATGGACTAAAGGCTACCAACCTCCTCTGTCCATGGGCAATAGTAACTGGAGTGGATTGCCATTTCCTTCTCCAGGGGATCTTCCAGCCATTCAACATTCATCTTATCATCGACACTGATGGGAGAGAAGAAAAGTAAGTTTTGTTCAAATGAAAACCAGTTTCTTGATTTTGTCATCAAGCTAATTCTCAATAATGCCACACAAATATTTCTGAATTTTCAGTTTTCATTTCTTTCATTTATAATAAGTCTCATATACAAAGTTTGCACACATGAGGAACAACTGAGACGCTGAGAGACATTGTTCACTCGTGTCCGACTCTTTGCAACGCCATGGACTAAAGGCTACCAACCTCCTCTGTCCATGGGCAATAGTAACTGGAGTGGATTGCCATTTCCTTCTCCAGGGGATCTTCCCAACCCAGGAATCGAACCTGGGTATCCCGCATTGTAGACAGATGCTTTACTGTCTGAGCCACCAGAGAAATCTACTGAGTAGGTGGAAATCATCCATCCACTTTGAGAAGTTCAGTATTTTCCTATTACCTTTCTCCAGTATTTTCTTGGATTTCAGAAATAATCCTTGTCTATTTCCTTGCTGATTCACATCAACCAAGCAGCAGTGTAATCCACGCTAGGAGTAGGCCCAGCTTCTGCTAATCACTTCTTGCTGTCTTTTAAATTCTACACCATTTACCTCCATGCTGATTTTCTCAAGACTAGTCATAATCTGTTTCCTCATCCCTCAGTTCCTAAAAACTCAGCCAGCACTGGATGGAAACTTAAAAACAGAGGAACAAACAGCCAGATAAAATTAGGAAAAAATGATAAATTGGCATCTTGAGAATAAGTAGTCATGGTTAGCGCCATCAGCCCATTACTGATACCGGAGTAACTTGCTAAACTCCATAGTGTGAAGGACCCACTGATCTCCATTAAGCAACACAGTCCAAGACCACTTGCCTTTTATCTTCAGGGAGAAGAAGACCTGCTGACTTCCTTTTTCTGGTCTGAACCATTGTGGACGGGATGTCTATTTCTCATATAAAGTCATAATCTACTTTCCCTCACATCTGCAATTAAAACTAAATCTGATTTCTGTGTCTGACACATAACAATTCCCTAGACTGCAGGTTATCTTCTATAAGTTGGCTTTGACATATGTACATACTATCCACTGTAAATCAACAATCTAGCCCGACATTTCTCCCATGCCCTCTTGCAGTGTTTCCTCTTGTGCTGTAGGGAGAAAAACTCAGTCTTGCATTTCGTTCTGATATTGTGAGGACATCTAATTTCCTGTGAGCAAGATTTTCTAAGATAACATAAATCCTTTCCAAATAATGAGATATCCAGGAATGTACTCATCTATATCTTCAACTGGGAGGAACTGACAAACAAAACATTTTTCTCTAATTTTCAAAGGAAGTAGTTTTTATAATATACAAGAAACATAAATTGCTTTTCTACATGTCTGACTCACATTAAATCCTGTTGGTTCTTTATGTCTGATGGAGACTGTAGTCAGTAGGATGACTCAGCAAACTCCTGAAAACTAACTGTCCAGGTATACTGATAATTATTTTTCAGGAAAAAAAAATCAAATAACTGCAATGTTAAGGAACATTAAAAAGGCAACATATATACACTGTAAAGTGTGTAGCCTCATGAAACACTGAAAACAAAGGAGAGTATTTGGATTTGGTACTAAAGGGAAAGAGAAAATGACCTTTTTATTTATGAGCCTCAAATCCTGAACAAATCTATGAAAAGTGAAAGTGTTAATTGTTCAGTCATGTCCGACTCTTTGCAACCCTATGAACTGTAGCCCACCATGCTCCTCTGACCGTGGAATTCCACAGCAAGAGTATTGGAGTGGGTAGCCACATCCTTCTCCATGGGATCTTCCCATCCACATTCATTGGTCTTTTGACTTAATAATTGTTATATGCCAAGCGCTAATCTGAGGTATGAGAAATCTTTTATCTAGTTGGTTATGTGGTTTAGGAGGAATATTGTGCATATTATATTTGGAGCCATCTGAATCTTTATGGTTTTACTCCAATAATTTTACCAAGGTTGGTGGAAATTATGTGAACAAGAATCCAGAAACTCATTGAAATTTTTGTTTTTAGTATTATTTTGGGCCAGTAGTACCAATAAGTCAATATCCCAATTGTCCATGATCTCATTTTTGAATAGAGATTCCTCAGGGGTTTAAGGAAAGAGGTTATCAGTGGAGATTTAATATGGTAATTTTCTTTGCACAGTTGTATAGCAGATTCTTTCCTATTAAATTAGACCTTGTGTGTCAAAAAGGAGAAAGAATGTTTCTTGGGTAAAGATCTAAATGATGAGCAAGAAGGAAATAAATTCTGGGCAGTTTTAGAGAATTAACTGAATTAACTTGTTGACTACAAGGAAGAAGTTGCAACCATGGTTGAGGTTTAACGTTGAATGTGTCTGCATCAGTCTAAATTTTCAAGGTTGTCCTTTATAGTTAGGAAAACAATTATCCCTGTGAATTTAAGGGTAAAATGGGACATTCGACACTTCTGTTCCACTTAAAAGAATCCTTTGTTCTTCAGTTTCTTGGCTAATGCAGGATAGCTGATTTTTCAATATCTGTTTGGCTTCTAGTATCTCCAAGTGGCTTTACCAAGAGATTCCCTATTGTGGTGTTCTAGGACTGGAGTGCGAACATGCAGTTACATCATCTATAAGGTTGTCAATTTATTTGTATATATATTTATTTATTTATGTTCCTTTTTTCAGATGAAAATTTGGCAATGACACTGTTTTCCATTTTAGTATTTGTTTGCCTATTAAATCCTCTGTTGCTCCATAAACCATTTATAAAAAGTGAGGGGATAATGGATCACACCTGCTTCAAAATACACAGTTGAATACTTACTTAGCTTATCCCAGAAGTCTCCAATGTGTACATCCTTTCTTTGCTTATAAGAGGAATCTTCCAACTATACCTTCTACCTTTTTTGTAAACAGAGTTTTATTGGAATTCAGCCATACGCCTACATTTGTTTTGTCTGTGTCTGTCTTCACTTTAAAATAGCAGAGTTAGTAGCTGTAACAGGTACCAGATGGCCAGCAAAAACCTAAATTATTTACTATCTGGCCCTGTACAAAAAAGTCTGATGATCGCTGATATATAGAACTGAATTATAGACTAATCTAGTTTCACAGAAAAGACTTCAGGGATGATAGCCTCCAGAAAAAGAACAAAACAAAACTTTGTATAACATATAAAACTTTTTCTAATGTCCTCTAAGTTTCTGTACAATGCAATGTGACCTCTCTTAACACAGTCAAGCTTTTCCCATTCTCTTTTTCCTCATCTATTTACATCTATGGTCCCCACTTATACAAAAATGAATAAATATAAAACTGAAATAACTAGGATTGTATTCCTAGAACTACTTTAAATTTCTGTCTTATTTAGGCTTTAGAAAGCCTTTTACAGGGGCTGCAAGTTGAGAACAGAGCTTATAATAATTTTTGACTGACTGTCCTGTTCTGGTGTGGTTTTACTTCAACAGAAAATTGAGATTTGGGGTTTCCTGGGCCCTCAGGAGGGAATGGAAGCAGGTCAAAATGAAGAGTAGGAGCAGAAGGAAATAAATAATCATTAGATGGGAGAGGCTAAAAGCTGGTTTGAAACTCAACATTCAAACAGTTAAAATCATGGCAACTGGTACCATCACTTCATGGCAAAAAGATGGGGAAAAGTAGAAGCAGTGACAGATATTCTTTTCTTGGGCTCCAAAATAACTGAGGATGGTGACTGCAGCCATGAAATTGAAAGATGCTTGCTCCTTGGAAGGAAAGCTATGACAAACCTAGACAGCATATTGAAAAGCAAAGGCATCACTTTACCAACAAGGTCTACATAGTCAGAACTATGATTTTTCTATTAGTCATGTATGAATGTGAGATTTGAACCACAAAAAAGATTTTGGGCCTAAGAATTGATGCTTTCAAGTTGTGGTTCTAGAGAAGACTCTTGAGAGTCCCTTGGGCAGCAAGGAGATCAAATCAGTAAATCCTGAAGGAAATCAACTCTGATTATTCATTGAAAGGACTGTGTTGAAGCTGAAGCTCCAATACTTTGGCCACTTGATGTGAAGAGCTGACTCACTGGAAAAGATCCTGATTCTGGGAATGATTGAAGACAAAAGAAGAAAGGGGCTGCAGAGGATGAGATGGTTCAATTATTTCTTGGAGATGGTGATGAACAGTGGAGCCTGGCCTATGGCAGTTCATTGAGTTGCAAAGAGTTGGACATGACTTACTAACTAAACAACTGATGAGGGCAAAAGGTTTGTAAGATAAAGGCTGCAAGCTTTTCATATTTTAAATTTTTCATTTTGGCCAATATGTCTTTTAATTTTAAAATTTTAGAATCTGCATTTTTTAAACTTTCTTCATACCAAGGCAAATAGAAGGACAATTGGATATTTGACTCCCTTTTGGTACTAAAATATCTTTAAATGGGTAAACAATGTTTATAACTAAAATTCTTCAAAATAGTCACTAGGACATTTTTATAGCCTTGGTTAATTATGAAGCATAGAAAAATGTAGGCTTTGTAATGAGGACAAGTCTAGTTGACAGGGAATGCACACTTATACTAAACCAGACCCCTGGGAGTTTGCCAATAGTTGATTCAAAGTTTCATTTGTGACCTAATGTATTGGGTTCTTTAATTAGAGGATAGTTGTCATAATTCAATGGCACCCCACTCCAGTACTCTTGCCTGGAAAATCCCATGGACCGAGGAGCCTGGTAGGCTGTAGTCCATGGGGTCACTAAGAGTCGGACATGACTGAGCAACTTCCCTTTCATTTTTCACTTTCATGCATTGGAGAAGGAAATGGCAACCCATTCCAGTGTTTTTGCCTGGAGAATCCCAGGGACAGGGGAGCCTGGTGAGCTACCGTCTCTGAGGTTGCACAGAGTTGCATACAACTGAAGCGACTTAGCAGCAGCAGCAGTCATAATTCTAAATGCTACCATCTCTGAATTCCAGAAGATAGACAGTGTAAAGGAGAGAGCTCTCCTAGAACCAGACTCCCAGCATCAAAATAAGGCAAAATTTAGTCAATGATAGCAAAACGAATACAGTATTGTAAAGCAAAACAAACTAAAAAATAAAAATCAATTAAAAAAAAAAGAAATGCTCTCAAAAGCTTTTGATATGAGTCTCAAAGAAAAATGCTATAGTGATGCTTATATGAGAGGACCTCCTGGGCACCCTGGTCCTTGGACCTGTGTTGCAGATAAATTTTTTGTCTCTGCTTATCCTACTTTCTATAAAACTTGTTTTCATTTAGATTCACAACAAAGATGATAAGGACAGACAAGCACAAAATATAGGGTTGTTAGTAATTAGCAGGTTTCCACCAGGAATTAAAAATTTCGTTTAGGTAATCAAAGAATTTCTAAAAAACTATTATTTATTCCTAAAACTGCAAATGGACTTCAGAGCGGAAGAGGCTGACAAAAACAAATTAGAGAGCAAAGCCAGTGCAAAGCATACCCTCCTGAATGTAAATTTGTGCAGTCATTGTGGAAAACAGTACAGAGGGTTCTCAAAAAACTAAAAATAGAACTACCATATGACCAAGAGGTTCTACATATGTATACCTATACTGATTCATGTTGATGTATGGCAGAAACTAACACAATATTGTAAAGCAATTATCCTAAAATTTAAAAAAAAAGATATGAAAGTAGCCTAAGTGTCCACCAACAGATGAATGGATAAAGGATGGGTAAAGATGAATGGATAAAGACATACACACACACATACACACACACACACACACACATACAAACACCACTTACAGTGGACTACTATTCAGCCATAGAAAGAATGAAATTTTGCCATATACAGCAACATGGATGGACTTGGGAGATATTATGCCAAGTGAAGTAAGTCAGACAGAGAAAGACAAATATCATATGGTATTACTTATGTGGAATCTAAAATATACAACAAATTAGTGAATGAAATTTTAAAAAGGCAAACACAGATATAGAGAGTAAACTAGTGATTGCTAGTGAGTGTGGAGGGTCAATATAGGGGTAGAGGAATGGAAAGTTCAAACTACTGGGTATAAGACAGGTCAAGGATGTATTGCACAAATGGAGAATGTAGTCATTATTTTGCATTAACTGTAAATTGAAAATAACCTTTAGAAATTGTATACAAAATAAAAAAGGCATTTAAAAATTGTAAAAAAAAAAAAAGATATACTTCTTTGCAGTGATTGAGGAAATCCTGAGGTGAACATCTCAGGCCATGATGACAGAGGTTTTCACTGCATATCACTGTGTACTGTGAACTGTTGACTCCCTGAACAGGAGCTCCTTATTTCCCTGAAAAAAAAAAAAAAAACAACCCTGTTAAAGTCAAGTTTATTGCTACCTATAGCAAATGAAATGAGTACCATGACAAATTCTTAGTATGGTATTGGAAGGTGTAGGCCAAGATTGAGAAAATCTTAAAGTTTCCAGAGTCATCTATAAAGAATACTTTCCAAAACAGAGATGGATTGGGATTGGGCAAATAAAATATATACTTCAATATATAAATATATACTTTATATGGGCAGACCCAGCAAGATAAGCCTTTTGATGTAAGACTTGAAGAATGATAATTCTTTTGATAAAGCTAAATGTACACTCTACTGTTTGGAAAAGGGGGTTATATCCTGCATAAAAGCTAGATGATGATCTTCTCTTCAGATAAAGAGAGTTTGAGAAAGTTCTTGAAACAAGCAATAGTTATTTGCAATTTCATTATCTTAGGCAAGAAAGTCATGTCAAGGTTTAGAGTTACATAGTACTTACATTAGAAGAATGATCTTAGTTTGCAATACAATTACACTGCATAACTATACATGACTAAGTTCTAACATATTTCCTGGACATACATGATTTATGTAAGCAGATGTCTGGAAAATGTACATAAAGGATACCTAACCAAACTACAAGCGTTCAATTCAGTTGTTCAGTCGTGTCTGACTCTTTGTGACCCCATGAATCAGAGCACGCCAGGCCTCCCTGTCCATCACCAACTCCCTGATTTCACTCAGACTCATGTCCATCGAGTCAGTGATGCCATCCAGCCATTTCATCCTCTGTCATCCCCTTCTCTTCCTGCCCCCAATCCCTCTTAGCATCAAAGTCTTTTCCAATGAGTCAACTCTTTGTATGAGGTGGCCAAAGTACTGGAGTTTCAGCTTTAGCATCATTCCTTCCAAAGAAATCCCAGGGCTGGTCTCAATGAACTGCTTGGATCTCCTTGCAGTCCAAGGGACTCTCAAGAGTCTTCTCCAACACCACAGTTCAAAAGCATCAATTCTTCGGCACTCAGCCTTCTTCACAGTCCAACTCTCACATCCATACATGACTAGTGGA
>SJXQ01006981.1:0-17469 GCA_006408695.1 Aepyceros melampus | reverse complement strand
TTGGCATAGTCAATAAAACAGAAATAGATGTTTTTCTGGAACTCTCTTGCTTTTTCCATGATCCAGCTGTGAATATGTGGATTGGCAACAAAAATGATAGAAAGAAATTTTCTTCATCTTTATTTTTTGAAACTTGTGTTGATATTTTGATAATATTTATATCTTGATTGTATAATTAAATATATAATAAATTTTTAAATTTAATTTTCTAAGATATTATTCTTTTGTACTGTACTATAAGATGTTTAATTCAATCATGTATTGAGTAAATTTTTAATTAAATAATTTAGTGATTCAAAGAAATAATTTTCCCCATTATTTAACATTAATATTCAAAATGAACTAAAAGCCGTGTGATTAAGACATACCCAAAGCAAAGTATGCTCAAAATCTAAAAGCAGCATAAATGCTGATGAAAGATAATTAGAATAGATTTACAATAAATTTATTCATAACAAACTTCAAAAATAAGGTTTAAGCATCATGTGGGGTATGAACTTGGTTTTCTACAGCAAATTAGACAAAATATGGCACTTTAATTTCCCAGTTTCTTTTAGTGACCTGTGAAATTTTCAGACATTTTCATTTGTTTTCTGCTGTTATATTGGCTATATCATGTTTATTTAACTATACATGTTTGTGTGTGCTTAAGGATTAATTGAAAAGTATTGAAGAGTATAAAGAACACTGTGATGAATTATTAGTTTCTTTATCCAAATTTCATACATTCAACAATGTGTTTTTTGCCTTATTTCAGAAATATATATTATTCAACAAGAAAAAAAATATTTAAATCCTTAAAATTTTATCCTGTTCACATTTCTTCCTGAGTATTTTAAATAATGTAAAATCACCAGAATGTCATCTCATGAATATAAAAGTACAAAAAGAGCACCTAACAGAAGCACACCAGTCAAAACCACTGGAACGTTTTCACACTTGAACTAAAAATGAATTTAGCTTGTGGCACTAGGGGCTAACAGAAGCAAAGGAAGCCTGTGGCATCTCTGAAAACACTATGAAAGAAACGACATTTGTAGAGTCTGTGTATGAGTTGAATAATTCTAGGGAATTATCAAGGATATGAGGGCTATTTAGATGCTGTAAAGAAGTGGGAACAGCTCACCGGTTGATTGTCTTATTTTTGCTAAGGAAAAGGGCAGAATGATGTATGTTTTTATATGCTTTTAGTAAGAAATCAGCAATAACTATGGAGAAAGGATTGGCAATTATTTTGGAGCTGTGGTGCTGTCTAGAGTACAGTCTGTCAGAAACAAGGCTGGTACTCTGTTTGGAATATTATAGTTCTATTATAAGCAAAGAATATCCTTTGAGATAGAATATTCTTATGAGAAAGAATATCCTTCTTAATTACAGTATAAACTTTATGAAAGTTATTTGATTGTCTTATTTTTGCTAAGGAAAAGGGCAGAATGATGTATGTTTTTATATGCTTTTAGTAAGAAATCAGCAATAACTATGGAGAAAGGATTGGCAATTATTTTGGAGCTGTGGTGCTGTCTAGAGTACAGTCTGTCAGAAACAAGGCTGGTACTCTGTTTGGAATATTATAGTTCTATTATAAGCAAAGAATATCCTTTGAGATAGAATATTCTTATGAGAAAGAATATCCTTCTTAATTACAGTATAAACTTTATGAAAGTTAAGTCAAACAATGTTATGCATTGAATATTTTTTAAATCATTATACATTTGTGTTTAATTTGCACTTTTTAATATGAAGAATTATTTTCTTATGGTCAGTTATTTGCATTCTAATGTGTGTGTTATCTATTAATGAAATTCTGGCAAATTTGAAAAAAAAATACTAAACAATAATCTGTTACTCAACAGATATAAGACATTTCATTTGTCTATGTGATTGTTACTGTTTCCTTATGGATATCCATGTTTTCAATGATTAATTTTATTAACTTATGTTTTGCACATTAAATGCTATTTTTATTTTAATACTGTTTATGACATTTTAATGTATGCTTTATGTGGCTGTATATGTAGATTTATTATCAAAGTTTTTATTTTTGTAAAAAATCATTCCTACAAATTTTATGCTTTATTTTAATATTTTAAATTTGCCCTTTGATCCATTTGGAAAAACATATACTGCATAATATATAATTTCATTTTCTTTTATAAGAAATTAATAATTTCCCCAGCAGTACTTATGATTCCTTAATTCTTTCAGCAGTGTTGTATGTTTTCATTTTTGAGTTTTACATTATCAAAATTTCCTGTAGACTTTGTGAAGAATAGAAAGAGTTGAGAAGTTCAGTTCAGTTGCACAGTCTTGTCTGACTCTTTGCAACCCCATGGACTGCAACATGCAAGCATTCCCTGTCCATCACGAACTTTTGGTGCCTACTCAAACTCATGTCCATCTAGTCAGTGATGCCATCCAACCATCCCATCTTCTGTCGTCCTCTTCTCCTCCTGCCTTCAAACTTTTCCAGCATAACGGTCTTTTCTAATGAGTCATTTATTTGCATCAGGTGGCCAAAATATTGGAGTTTCAGCTTCATCATCAGTCCTTCCAGTGAATCTTCAAGACTGATTTCATTTAGGATGGACTGNCCCCATAGACGGTAGCCCACCAGGCTCCCCCGTCCCTGAGATTCTCCAGGCAAGAACACTGGAGTGGGTTGCCATTTCCTTCTCCAATGTATGAAAGTGAGAAGTAAAAGTGAAGTCGCTCAGTCGTGTCCGACTCTTAGCGACCCCAAGGACTGCAGCCTAGCAGGCTCCTCCGCCCAAGGGATTTTCCAGGCAAGAGTACTGGAGTGGGGTGCCATTGCCTTCTCCTATGTCTTCCTAGAACCATTCAACTTCAGCTTCTTCAGCATTACTGTTCGAGGCATAGACTTGGATTACCATATTAAAATGAATGAACAGAGATAATTCTGTCATTTTTGAGATTGCATCCAAGTACTGCATTTTGGACTCTTTTGTTGACTATGATGGCTACTCCATTTCTTCTAAGGGATTCCTGCCCACAGTAGTAGATATAACCACAGTCACAGACACCTAGCCAATCTGATCACATGGACCACAGCTTTGTTTAACTCAGTGAAACTAAGCCATGCCATGTGGGGCCACCCAAGAGTGACGGGTCATTTTGGAAAAGTTTGACAGAATGTATTTCACTGGAGAAGGGAATGGCAAACCACTTCAATATTCTTGCTTTGACAAACCCATGAACAGTATGAAAAGGCAAAAGGAAAGCACACTGAAAGATGAACTCCCCAGGTCGGTAGGTGCTCAATATGCTACTGGAAATAAGTGGAGAAATAACGCCAGAAAGAATCAAGGGATGGAGCCAAGGCAAAAATAGCACCCAGTTGTGGATGGGACTGGTGATAGAAGCAAAGTTTGATGCTATAAAGAGCAATATTGCATAGGAACCTGGAATGTTAGGTCTATGAACCAAGGCAAATTGGAAATAGTCAAAAAGTAGATGGTAAGAGTGAACGCTGACATTCTAGGAATCAATTTTTCTTCACTTTCTGCCATAAGGGTCATGTCATCTGTGAATCTCAGGTTATTGATATTTTTCCCAGCAATCTTGATTCTAGCCTGTGCTTCATCCAGCCCTGAATTTCACAGGATGTACTCTGCAAATACGTTGTATAAGCAGGGTGACAATATATAGCCTTGATGTATTCCTTTCCCAATTTGAAAACAGCCTGTTGAACTGGGAATTATATTCTAACTAGGATGTTTTGCTCATTCTCTCTTTCTTCTACTTTCCAATTGCATTCAAATGAACTTTAGGAAACTGTCAAAATTCAACTGTTTTTGACCTATCAGAAATAAATATAGTATAGTCTAATCTGTGGTTCAAATTAATATTGCAAAATTCTCAGTGATTTCAGGTTGTTTTTTCTCTTCCTCGATAGATGTAAATGTTGTGGGCACTGTCATCTACTATGGACTTAACATTTGTGATCTCCCCCAAATTCATATGTTAAACCCTAAATCCTCAATGGGATTTGGAGTTGGGGTCTTTGGGAGGTAATTAGGTCATGGGGATGCAGCCTTTATAAATGGGATTATTGCCCATAGAAGAAGAGACACAAGAGAGGGGAATCACTCTCTCAACTTTCCACCATGTAAGGATGTGTCAAGAACACAACAAAGAATATTGAAAACCAAGTGGATGCCAGGTCTGCTGGTACATTGATCTTGCTCTTCCCAGCATCCAGAACTGTGAGAAATAAATATTTATTGTCAAAGCCACCCAATCTATGGTATTTTGTCATGGTGCTTGGACTTATTAAGACAGTATTTGTATAAATACAGCTTTACAAATAATGATACCTGAAGTTAGAGTGACAGTACTAGAGTTGCTGTTTCAGCAGAAACTATAAGAGTTTCTCTCTTCATTTTTATTCTGCAAAGTCTTTCAAGGAAAGTTATTAAATGAATGGAACTTTTAGTCTCTCTTGATTTCAAAATAAAATATAGCACTGTTATATTTGTAACTATACAATTAAATGTGATTTATATTCCAAAAAGCCATAATTATTTTGATTACATTCTTTGTTCCTTTTAAAAATGTGATTTTTCACAACCAATTTATCACTAGTAGGAAGAGAAAAATGAACTAATGTGGTCTTTTTATTTCAAATAAAAAATGAATTTGAAGAACTATATTTGATTTTGAATTCTAGCATAAGTATTGTCTCTTGAGAGTCGGTATATAAATGTAAACATTTCCCTAAATGATGTCTTAATGTACTGTCAGTGATGAATGCCTTGTAAAAAGCCTACTGCTTTATTTTCCCTTTCTGAACCACTTCAAACAGTCATTGAAGAATCCTACTGCTCCCTTACATCTAGGTAAAAGTAATGCTGTCTCTTATTTATATGCAATCAGAACACATTTGAATACAATTGCACAATTGTGCATACAATTGCACACGAAAGCACACAAATATGCATATAATTGAACATACAATTACACAAAATACCCACATTTAGGTAGTTTTTAAAAAAAAATCTTTTTTTTTTTTGCTTTTTTTTGTATTTTTGTTTTTTTAATTTTTACAATATTGTGCTGGTTTCTGCAATACAACGATGCAAACCAGCCATAATTATACATATATCCCCTCCTTCCAGTGCCTCCTTCTCCTCTCTTCATCTCAGCCCTCCAGGTTATCACAGAGCACCAGACTGGTCTCCCTGTGCTATGCAGCAACTTCTTACCAGCTATCTATCTTACACATGATAGAGTGTATATGTTGCTGCCACTTTCTCCATTCATCCCACTCTCTGCTTCTTCCACTGTGTTCACAAGTCTATTGTATACATCTGAACCTCCATTCCTTCCCTGCAAATAGTTTCATCAATGTCATTTTTCTAGATTCCATATATATGTGTATTAATATACTGTATTTATTTTTCTCTTCCTGACATTTCATTCTGTGTAACAGGCTTTAGTTTCATCCCTCTCACTACAACAGACTTAAATTTGCTCTTTTTATGGCTGAGTAATATTCCATTGCTTATATCTACCACAACTTCTTTACATTCATCTGTCGATGGGCATATAGGTTGTTTCCATGTCCTGGCTATTGTAAATAGTGTTGCAATGAACCTTGAGGTACATGTGTCTTTTAGAAGAGTGGTTATCTCAGGGTGTATGCCCAGTAGTGGGGATGATGGATCATATGGTAGATTTATTCTTAGTTGTATTTTTTTTTTTAAAGAATCTCCATACTGTTCTCCAAAATGACTGTGTAGTTTACATTCCCACCAACAGTGTAGAAAGGTTCCTTTTTCTCCACATTCTCTCCAGCATTTACTGTTTGTAGATATTTTTACAATGGCCATTAATTAGTGATGTTGATTATCTGTTCAGGTGTTTATTGACCAATTGTATGTATTCTTTGGAGCAATGTCTGTTTAAGTCTTCTGCACATTATTTGATTGGGCTGTTTGTTTTCTTAAATTGAGGTCTCTGAGCTGCCTTGATGTTCTGGAGATGAATGCTTTGTCAGTTGTTTTCTTTGTATTATTTTTTTCCCATTCTGAGGGCTGTCTTCTAATCTTATTTTTTGTTTATTGTTTCCTTTGGGCTTCCCAGGTGACTTAGTGGTAAAGAGTCTGCTTGCCAATGCAGGAGCTGCGGGAGATGCGGCTCAATCCCTGGGTCAGGAAGATCCCCTGGAGGAGGCAATGGCAACCCATTCCAGTATCCTTGCCTGGAGAATCCCATGCACAGAGGAATCTGGCAGACTACAGTCCCTGGGGTTGAAAAAAGTACAACAGATCAAGCATGTAGGCCCTTTTCACCATTGTTTCCTTTGCTGTGAGAAAGCTTTTAATTAGGCCTTATTTATTTAGTTTTGCTTTTATTTCTGTTACTCTAGGAGGTAGTTCAAAGAGGATCTTGCTGTGACGTATGTCAAAGAGTGACTGCTCATGTTTTCCTCTTAGAAAGCAGGTAGTGATATTTTTAAAATTTCTAGTAACTAGCAGAAATACTTGGGAGGAAATATTTAAATTTGCAATAATAGTATTAAGTAGTAGGCTGAACAATGGCCTCTTAAAGATATCTATGTTGGAATCCCCAGAACCTGTGAACATGCTACCTTAGCTGTGAGTATGTTACCTTACATGACAAAAGGAACATTACTAATAGGAATAATTTAAAGACCTTGAGATGGACAGGTTGTCTAACTAGGCTGAAGTTACTCATCAGGGTTCCTATAAAAAAGAGGCTAGACAGTCACAGTCAGAGATATAATAACAAAAGCAGAGCAAATTGATGTGAATGCTGGACGGGACTATGAGTTATGAAATGGCAGCTACTTCTATAAGCTGGAAAAAAACATGGAAAGGGATTATACCCAAAGCCTCCAAAAAGAAAGAAGCTGAGCTCTTCATTTTACTCCACTGAGACTAATTCTGAACCTCTGGCCTCCAAAACTGTAAGAAAATTAACTTCTGTTGTTTTAAGTCACTAAGGTTGTAGTAATTTGCTACATCAGCAATGAAAAATTATACAAATGGTATCTTATTTTTCAAATTCCTTCAAGTACCTGAAATATTGTATTCTCTAAGACAAGTGCATCTGTGCATATACACAAATAAAAACCAAGAGTCATATAGTTTATTCACTTCATTGTACAGCAGAAATTAATACAACATTGTAAAACAACTATGAAAGTGAAAGTAGTTGCTCAGTCATGTCTGACTCTTTGAGATCCCATGGATTATAGCCCACCAGGCCCTTCTGTCCATGGGATTTTCCAGGCAATAATGCTGGAGTGGGTTGTAATTCCCTTCTTCAGGGCATCTTCGTAACCTGGGGATCAAACCTGGGTCTCCCGCATTGAGGGTAGATTCTTTAGCACTTGAGCCAACAGGAAAGCCCAAAAGCAACTATACCCTAAGTAAAAACAAAAGCAAAAACAAAAAACAGTCTTTGTATATGTATTCTTTTCTTTCTTTGCATTTTTATACCTATACTCTGTTTGAAATATTTCTTTTAAGAATATAGAGTTGACTTAATAAATATCCTAAAGACATACTGAGACAATATTTCCTCACATATAACATTTTATAATTTTTCTACCACATTCTTGAAAGTACAGTCCTGTTTTATTTTTCTATGCTTATAAAGACAGTTGTGTGTATCAGCATACTGAGGAGTCAGGGAGTAAAACAATGCATTTTATTGAAATTTTGAAACTGAGAAGTATAATGACTTAAACTATAATCTTTATTTTAAAGGATTGTATTTACTGTGGAATAAGGAGAAGAAAATATAACTAGATCCAGTTTAAAGCTTTATGTGGAAGGTTATAATGTTTTTGGCTTTTGTTTTTAAATAAAGTTTTTACTTTTGCTAAGGAAAAGAATAGGAAATTTTATATGTGTTTTATACAACTTTTTTTTCAATTAAAAGTTTTCTCCAATTTAGAGTATTTTCTAGTATTAGAAAATAACAAACTCTTAACAAAATGTCTAGATTTAACTTTGTCTACAGGACTCTTGGGCTTCTCTGATAGTTCAGTTGGTAAAGAATATGCCTGCTGTGAAGGAGACCCGAGTTTGATTCCTGGGTCAATAAGATCCGCTGGAGACAGGATAGGCTATTCACTCCAGTATTCTTGGGCTTCTCTTGTGGCTCAGCTGGTAAAGAATTCACCTGCAGTGTGGAAAACCTGGGTTTGATCCCTGGGTTGGGAATATCCCCTAGAGGAGGGAAAGGGTACCAACTCCAATATTCTGGCCTGGAGAATTCCATGGATGGAGGAGCCTGGTGGGCTGCAGTCCATGAGGCTGCAAAGAGTCAGCACATCTGAGGAACTGAGCACACACATGTTTCTCCTATTAGAATAGAATCTACAAGATTAGGAGCTGGCTATTTTCTGATCAGGGCTATATTCCTAATGGCAGGAGAAGTATCTTCCTGGGAGTACACAGTCAATGAATATTTGCCAAATGAAAGATTTTGGAAAATATAAATTCCCTAAAAGAGATGACTGAAAGTATCCTATTATAATTTTTATGAGTTTATTGGCCACACAATTATATATTAAATGCACATAAACCTGGTGAATTTTGTGTGTGTATGTGTGTGTGTCTGTCTGTCTGTGTGGATGTGTGTGTAGTGTTTCAGTTTATGTATAAAATTAAAATTTATTCTCCCAAGTATCTCATAAATTCTGTGCTGTGCTTAATTGCTCAGTTGTGTTCGACTCTTTGCAACCTCATGGACTATAGACCACCAGGCTTCTCTGTCCTTGGAGATTCTCCAGGCAAGAATACCGCAGTGGGTTGCCATGCCCTCCTCCAGTGATTTTCCTAACCCAGGGATTGAACATAGGTCTCCCACACTGTAAATAGATTCTTTATCTTCTGAGCCACCAGGGAAGCCAATAAGTGCTAATAAATGTCATTTAATCCCTTACCTATGACAGACACTCAGGAGCTGTCCTAGACTTCTTAATTATACCTATTATACACAGTAGTGAGACTTAATATTCTGTGCTGATGGCTGTTAAGTGGCTGTATTTGTAAAGGTGATAACTGAAACGATAACTTACTCATTTATGAAATAAGCCACCATAAATTTGTTGTTGTTGTTCAGTCTCTAAGCCATGTCTGACTCTTTGTGACACCATGGACTGCAACATGTCAGACTCCTCATCCTTCACTATCTCCTGGAGTTTGTTCAAATTCATGTCCATTGAATTGGTGATTCTATCTGACCATGTCATCCTCTCCACCCTCTTCTTCTTTTCCCTTCAATCTTCCCAGCATCAAGGTCTTTTCCAATGAGTTGACTTTTCACATCAGGTCCCTAAAGTATTGGAACTTCAGCTTTAGCTTCAGTTTTTCCAAAATATTCATAGATGATTTCCTTTAGGACTGACTAGTTTGATCTCCTTGCAATCCAAGATATTCTCAATTTCTTCTCTAGCACCACAGTTTGAAAGCATCAATTCTTTGCTGCTCAGCCTTCTTTGTGATCCAACTCCCACATCCATATATGACAACTCGGAAAACCATAGCTTTGACTATGCAGGCTCTTGTGGGTAAAGTGATATGCTGTCTGGGTTTGTCATAGCTTTCCACTATAAATAGAGGATAAGATTCTTTAACAAATCTTATTCCAAATGGCACAATTTGTATTTTCTCCACTTGAATCTGGAGTGGCCTGTGGCTTCTACAACTAATGTTGCAAAAGTGATTTCAAACCTGTTTTGAATCTGTCTTCTAAGAGGACTGAGAGTTTCTATTACATTACTTTTATAGTGCCAAGTCATAACAGAAAGCTGACTCCCTTGCCATGCTGTGAGGAAGCACAACTAGCCAACTGGGAGACCTTATGGGACAGTAGAAACAGGTACAGGATGGAGTTCAACTGTTTCAGCCCCCAGCCTTTAGAGCCATTTCAGCAAAAGCCACAGGCATCATGGAGTAGAGATGAGCCAAAATAGAATTTAGTGCTGGAATCTGTGTGATATCATAATAGAAACCTCTCATGTAGCTCTGGCTTTGGGACTTTGTAGCTGGCACAAGCATAAAGGTCTTGAGGAAATTCATCCTAAAAGGTTGGAAACAGCTTGAGAAAAGTTAATGAGAGCTTAAAGGACACTAAAGAAATGTTACTGGAGACTTGAGAAAAGGTTACATCATGGTCAAAATTTTGGCAAGATAATTGCTTGTGATAATACAGAAAACAGCGTACCTAACAGAGTAGTATATTTGCATGGGTATATTTCTACACAGAGTATAGAAAGTACAAATTGACTTCTTCATGCTTCCTATGAGAAAACACAAGAAGATAAATATAAGCTAGAAAAGAAAATGTTCACTTTTCAATGAAAATATGGATGACATATTTCCAACTCAAGATGTGGATCAAATCTAAACTATCTTATTCCCTATCCTCTCCACATAGAAAAAGGTTCAAACAAAAAATGGAGGGAGGTCCTCAAGGCAAATATAAATTTTATGGTACTTCAAGATCTCAGTGTAAAAATCCTAAGGGTATCACAGTAAGACATTCTATTAAGAACTTAGGAAGATTTAAGGCAGTGCTTCACTGAAGCTTTCAGCTACACAAAAGGTATCCTTAGGGTTTTATGAACATCGGTCATGGGCCAGGACTTTCTAGGCACAAAATTTTAACTAGTTCTCATCTCAGGTCTTTGACAGCAGAATATTCTAAAAATCAAAAAGACCTTCAAGAAAAAGATCAAATATAAAAACTGTCCAAAGAATGTTTCAGGCAGAAGAGAAAGTCATGGTTATGACTTCAAAATCTTAATTAGGACCTCATGGATTATTTTAAAGAGGAAAAAGTTATTTTAAATATCTTCTGAATGTTTCTCTTCCAAATGCATTTTAGAATACCTTTTAAAATTTTAAAACACAGCAAGGATTTAATTAACTGAAGAATGGTGTCCCAGGGTTTCCCTGGGTCCAGTGGTTGAGAGTTTGCCTTCTGATTCAGGGGGTGTGTCTCTGATCTTTGGTCAGGGAGCTGAAATCCCACATACCTTGCAGCCAAAATAAATAAATAAATAAATAAACACAATCAATATCGTAAGATATTCAATAAAGACTTTAAGAATGGTCCACATAAACAAAAAATCTTAAAAAAAAAAAAAAATGCCCCATAACAGCCACATGGAAGGCCTGATGTGGAGAAAACCTACCTGAAAGAGAACTGTGAATGTAGCAATAACTTTTAATTTTTTTAATTCATTAAGTAATTTTTAATTTTTTATATCATTTTATGTGTATTTGTCACAGGTGTAGAGCAAAATGGTTTGGTTATACCCATACAAGTACTCTTTCTTTTTCAAATTATTTTCCCATTTAGGTTATTACAGAATATTGAGCTAAGTTTCCTGTGCTATACAGTAGGTCATAGTATGTAAATATCAGTTCCAAACTCACAATTTATCCCTCCCCAACTTTTTGCTGCTAGTAACTATAAGCTTGTTCTCTAAGTCTGTGAGTGTTTCTGTTTTGTAAATATGCTCTTTATTTTTAGATTTTGCATATAAGTGATATTCTATGATATTTGTCTTTCTCTATTTGGCTTACTTCATTAGTATGATAATCTCCATATTCATCGATGCTGCTGCAAATAGCACTATTTCATTCTTTTTAATGATTGATTAATGGGAATGTAGCACTTCCTAATGGAGTGTGCACATTAAGTTTCATTAGAAACCTTCATTGATAACCTTGACTTTGATTCCCACTTCTTGTTTGAATACAGAATTCCCTTAAATAATGCATCCCTTAAAAACCTTAATATGATTTGTTTCCTGTGCTAAATCCTAACTGACCCAACTTCTCATATCCTTTCTCACTGAAAATAAGATCCATTCTAAATAGCGATATTTCAATGTCTATTCAATAATGAGTACTATTTAATGTATTAGCTAAGTGTCACTAGAAAATCCATGTCATTGACTGAGTTGCATCACCTTGCAAATTTGTACATTGAAATCTTAACCTTCAGTACCTTAGAATATGATTATTTGGAGTTAGAGCTTTAAAGAGGTGATTAAAGTAAAGTGAGATCATTGAGTGGGCCTTAATCTAATATGACTTGTATCCTTATAAGAATTGGAGATGAGGACACAAACACCCAGAGGAAAGACCATGTAAAGACAAAGGGAAAAACAGCTAACGATAAGACAAGGAAAGAGGCCTCAGAATGAAATCAACCCTGCAATACTTTGTTCTCAACTTCTGGTCTCCAGAATTGTAAGAAAATTAATGTCTGCTATTAAGGCAGATGATACCACCCTAACAGCAGAAAATAAAGAGGAATTAAAGAGCCTCTTGATGAAGGTGAGAATGGAGAGTAAAAGTGCTGGCTTGAAACTCAACATTCAAAAAACTAAGATCATGAAATCCAGTCCCATCACTTAATGGCAGGTAGAAGGGGAAAACATGGAGGTGGTGACAGCTTTTCTTTTGGGGTCTCCAATCACTGCAGATGGTGACTGCAGTCATGAAATTAAGACATTTTCTCCTTGGAAGGAAAGCTATGACAAACCTCAACAGCATATTCAAAAACAAAGACATCTCTTTAACGACAAAGGTTTGTATAGTCAAAGCTGTGATTTTTCCAGTAGTCAAGTATGGATGAGAGAGTCGGACTATAAAGAAGAAAGCTGAGCACTGAAGAATTGATGATTTTGAACTGTAGTGTTGGGGAAGACTCTTGAGAGTCCCTTGGACTGCAAGAAGATCAAACCAGTCAATCCCAAATGTAATCAACCCTGAATATTCTTTGGAAGGATTGTTGCTGAAGCTGAAGCTCCAATACTTTGACCACCTGATGCAAAGAGTCAACTCATTGGTAAAGACTGATGCTGGGAAAGACCGAAGGCAAAAAGAGAAGAGAGCAGCGAGAATGAGATGGTTAGATAGCATCACTGACTATTCTCCACAGTAGCCAGACTTAATATTTCATGTTGATGGCTGTTAAATGGCTGTATTGGTAATGGTAATAACTGAAATAATGTTTTTCTCTTTTATAAAATGAACCACCATAAATTTGTTGCTATTGTTCAGTCTCTAGGTCATGTCTGACTCTTTCTGACCCCATGGACTCCAGCATGTCAGACTCCCCATCCTTCACTATCTCCCAGAGTCTTCTCAAATTCATTTCCATTTAGTCAGTGATGCTATCTATCATACATGACTTTGAACAAATTCCAGGAGATAGTGAAAGACAAAGGAGCCTGGTGTGCTACAGGGCATGGGGTTGCAAAGAGTCAGACCTGAACTGGTAACTGAACAACAACAACAATTTGGACAACCCAGTCTGTGGTATTTGGTATGACATTCTGAGAAAGCTAATACAGTATATTTCTCTAGAAATGAGTAATGAGTAGGAACTTAGTACAATACTTCACATTGGTTGTTGCTTACACCTTAAGCAAATTAGGTACAGCTTGGAACCTAGTATCCATGATTGGAAATAAACCCACTTGATGTTGTTATTTGGTCCGCTGTGTATATATGCATGTTCTTGCTCAGTTGTGTCCAACTCTTTGCAACCCCATGGACTATATGGTGCCAGGCTCCTATGGCATTGGATATCCCAGGCAAGAGCATTGGAGTGGATTGCCATATCTCCACCAGGGGATATTCCCAATTACCTGTTCCTTATTTATAGTAACTTCTTTCCTAAAATGTATGTCTATCTGGGCTTTAATGGTGACTCAGGCAGTAAAGAATCCACTGACAATGTGGGAAACCTGGGTTCAATCCCTGAGTTGGGAAGATCCCCTGGAGGAGGGCATGGAAACCCACTCCAGTATTCTTGCCTGGAGAATCCCCATGGATAGAGCAACCTGGTGGGCTATAGTCCATGGGGTTGCAAAGAGGTGGACATGACTGAGCAACTAAGCACAGCACATCTATCTTTAACCATCTATATATGTATATTTATGTATATGTCAATATGTATTTGTATCTCTATCTCTATTTTTACCAAGTTACTTGTTTGAGTCACAAGACAGGAGAAGAAGGCCCCTATTTCTCAATCTTTTATAGTTCCTGATCCTGTTCTTTCTTTGTCCATCCCTTCTGAAGGCAGGAAAGTCAATTTTCTCTCTTCTGAGCTAAACACATCAACCTTTATTGATATTTCAAAGCTTAGTTTCTTTAACTTACTTGAGACTAACCCTCACAGGTGTTGATGAAGCTATTCTCAGGACAGGTCTGGAGTGAACTTCATTATCTGTGGCCATCAATCTGTCCCTTGGATGGAACCTGGGATGGCGGTGTAGTTAGGGATGAGGCTCATATTTACAAGGGAATAGAAACTGGTTAGGACAACCCTTGCTAGCTTCCAGCCCTTAAGGCACCAAGCTCCTGATTTCTGGCAGAATTTAGGTCAGTTTCTTACCTTGATTTCTCCATGGAAAGCAAAGATATCTTTCTTACACTGTCCCTTGGATGGAACCTGGGATGGCGGTGTAGTTAGGGATAAGGCTCATATTTACAAGGGAATAGAAACTGGTTAGGACAACCCTTGCTAGCCTCCAGCCCTTAAGGCACCAAGCTCCTGATTTCTGACAGAATTTAGGTCAGTTCTTACCTTGATTTCTCCATGGAAAGCAAAGATATCTTTCTTACTTTCTTGTTCCTGGGAATTTATTTACTTTTATTGTTCATGTTGAAAGACAAATAATTATAACTGCTCTCAAGGGTAAGTAAAGAAGATATTTTGTTACAAAATAACCTGGTTACCATCTTCAGGAAATGATGATGGAATGAATAAAAGATGAAATTATACTCTGATCATCCTGAGGCATCTACAGAAATCAAGACAAACCTATGAAAAATTTTCAGTGTGAATCCCATTATATAAATAAGTAAATAAATCCATACATAAATAGAAATTGTGTTACTCTGACACACACACACACACACACATATGTATATTTATTTCAAAACTTACCATTTACTTTATTTCAAAACTGAACCACTTCCCACTTTATATCGTCTGTATACTCTCTATCCATAATGAAAATTTGATAAAATCATATTTTGGGGGAGGTACCTGGGATTTCTTTGGAGGGAATGATGCTAAAGCTGAAACTCCAGTACGCTGGCCACCTCATGTGAAGAGTTGACTCATTGGAAAAGACTCTGATGGTGGGAGGGATTGGAGGCAGGAGGAGAAGGGGACGAGAGAGGATGAGAAGGCAGGATGGCATCACGGACTCGATGGATGTGAGTGTGAGTGAACTCAGGGAGCTCGTGATGGACAGGGAGGCCTGGCCTGCTGCGATTCATGGGGTTGGGAAGAGTCAGACACGACTGAGCGACTGAACTGAACTGAACTGAGGAAAATAGACCTGAATTATTTCTGAATGTAAATCACTTAAAATCACATTAAAACTTTTCATTTAAGAAACAAGCATGTTAATAACCCCAATTAATATATAATTTAGTTCCTTTGATTAGTAAATAGCAAACAGTTTAGTAAAACTTTTGAGTTCAGTTCAGTTCAGTCGCGCAGTCCTGTCCGGCTCTTTTCGACCCCATGAATCGCAGTACGCCAGGCCTCCCTGTCCATCACCAACTCCCGGAGTTCACTCAGACTCACGTNTCTGCAATACTTTGTTCTCAACTTCTGGTCTCCAGAATTGTAAGAAAATTAATGTCTGCTATTAAGGCAGATGATACCACCCTAACAGCAGAAAATAAAGAGGAATTAAAGAGCCTCTTGATGAAGGTGAGAATGGAGAGTAAAAGTGCTGGCTTGAAACTCAACATTCAAAAAACTAAGATCATGAAATCCAGTCCCATCACTTAATGGCAGGTAGAAGGGGAAAACATGGAGGTGGTGACAGCTTTTCTTTTGGGGTCTCCAATCACTGCAGATGGTGACTGCAGTCATGAAATTAAGACATTTTCTCCTTGGAAGGAAAGCTATGACAAACCTCAACAGCATATTCAAAAACAAAGACATCTCTTTAACGACAAAGGTTTGTATAGTCAAAGCTGTGATTTTTCCAGTAGTCAAGTATGGATGAGAGAGTCGGACTATAAAGAAGAAAGCTGAGCACTGAAGAATTGATGATTTTGAACTGTAGTGTTGGGGAAGACTCTTGAGAGTCCCTTGGACTGCAAGAAGATCAAACCAGTCAATCCCAAATGTAATCAACCCTGAATATTCTTTGGAAGGATTGTTGCTGAAGCTGAAGCTCCAATACTTTGACCACCTGATGCAAAGAGTCAACTCATTGGTAAAGACTGATGCTGGGAAAGACCGAAGGCAAAAAGAGAAGAGAGCAGCAGAGAATGAGATGGTTAGATAGCATCACTGACTATTCTCCACAGTAGCCAGACTTAATATTTCATGTTGATGGCTGTTAAATGGCTGTATTGGTAATGGTAATAACTGAAATAATGTTTTTCTCTTTTATAAAATGAACCACCATAAATTTGTTGCTATTGTTCAGTCTCTAGGTCATGTCTGACTCTTTCTGACCCCATGGACTCCAGCATGTCAGACTCCCCATCCTTCACTATCTCCCAGAGTCTTCTCAAATTCATTTCCATTTAGTCAGTGATGCTATCTATCATACATGACTTTGAACAAATTCCAGGAGATAGTGAAAGACAAAGGGCCTGGTGTGCTACAGGGCATGGGGTTGCAAAGAGTCAGACCTGAACTGGTAACTGAACAACAACAACAATTTGGACAACCCAGTCTGTGGTATTTGGTATGACATTCTGAGAAAGCTAATACAGTATATTTCTCTAGAAATGAGTAATGAGTAGGAACTTAGTACAATACTTCACATTGGTTGTTGCTTACACCTTAAGCAAATTAGGTACAGCTTGGAACCTAGTATCCATGATTGGAAATAAACCCACTTGATGTTGTTATTTGGTCCGCTGTGTATATATGCATGTTCTTGCTCAGTTGTGTCCAACTCTTTGCAACCCCATGGACTATATGGTGCCAGGCTCCTATGGCATTGGATATCCCAGGCAAGAGCATTGGAGTGGATTGCCATATCTCCACCAGGGGATATTCCCAATTACCTGTTCCTTATTTATAGTAACTTCTTTCCTAAAATGTATGTCTATCTGGGCTTTAATGGTGACTCAGGCAGTAAAGAATCCACTGACAATGTGGGAAACCTGGGTTCAATCCCTGAGTTGGGAAGATCCCCTGGAGGAGGGCATGGAAACCCACTCCAGTATTCTTGCCTGGAGAATCCCCATGGATAGAGCAACCTGGTGGGCTATAGTCCATGGGGTTGCAAAGAGGTGGACATGACTGAGCAACTAAGCACAGCACATCTATCTATTAACCATCTATATATGTATATTTATGTATATGTCAATATGTATTTGTATCTCTATCTCTATTTTTACCAAGTTACTTGTTTGAGTCACAAGACAGGAGAAGAAGGCCCCTATTTCTCAATCTTTTATA
>SJXQ01006980.1:136801-160129 GCA_006408695.1 Aepyceros melampus | reverse complement strand
CACGGGATGGCATCACTGACTCGATGGACGTGAGTCTGAGTGAACTCCGGGAGTTGGTGGTGGACAGTGAGGCCTGGCATGCTGCAATTCATGGGGTCACAAAAAGTCGGACACGACTGAGTGACTGAACTGAACTGAGTTAATATGTATATAAAAATATGTCCACTTCCTAGTAAGCAAATGAATTATAGCAAGACATTAAATCATGTATCATTTATTGACTGTCAATAAGTATATCATAATATATATTTAATATGTCACTTATTATCTGTCATCCCTCTAAATTAAACAAATTTTGAGGGATGCTGCCCAGTATTGGATAATGCATATATTCTCATATACTGTTGGGAGCAGTACAATGATGGTATAAGGCTCTGTACAGTGGTGTGGAAAATCTCAGAAAGTGCATTTTGATCTTTTATTTTAGTGTTTCTTGTAGGAACCTGTCTTTTGGGTGTAATTAGACAGGTGTACACAATATACATCTACAAATGTTCATGAAAGTTTGGTTTGTAATTGTAAAACAATGTAATTTATCTAAATGTTTGCACAGAAACTGATGAGTCTTTTAAGTGCTATTTTTCTCTCTTGCTTTTTCTCTATTTCTCACATTGAGTAAACCTTTACCACTCTCTAAACACCATCACTAACTTGAGGCCAGAATTGTTATAACTTTCCCAACCATCCAACTCCATGGGTTTTCCTGCGACCATATCTGAGGATTAATGAACTTGTGTTGCCCTTGTGACATTCTGTTTCTCTACAGACTAAGATAAGTAAACAAGTGGGAAAGTAGAATAACCCTCTGAGATGGTATCATAACCAAAGAATATTGATTTCTGTTTTTTCTTACTTTAGTGCATATTTTCAAAGTATATATTGAATTATATGTGAGCATACATTACAATTTGTTTTGCAATGCAGTAGACAGACCACATCCACCCATAAGTTCCTTTTAACATACTTTTAATTTTCTAATTCTTGCTGAATGTCATTCCTGTCTTGACATTTATCACCAAGAATTTTTTAGGAGTGATTCTCAATAATTGTTGAATAAGCTTTTGAAATAACATTGATATTTCCATAAGCCTCACTGGTATAATCTTGTATATTCCTTTGTGTGGAACTTAAGCTTTCTTCCCATTTGGCATTCTCAGAAGAATTCACTTGGTTTCTTTTTTTTTTTTTTTGCCTTTCCAAATTACTCTTATAGCTATAAAATATTATGTAGGACTTTATTTTGCTGCAGAAAAATGCAAGAAAGACTGATGAATTCTATCTCAAAACTGACCAAAGTATTTGGCCAGACCTATAACTGCTGCAGTTTCCCAGGTGGCTCAGTGGTGAAATAATTTGCCTGCCAATGCAGAAGATGAATGAGACTCCAATTTGATCTCTGGTCATGAAGATCCCCTGCAGAAGGAAACGGCAACCCACTCCTAGTATTCTTTTCCAGAGAATTCTGTGGACAGAGGAACCTGGCAGGCTACAGTCCATAGGGTTAGAAAAAGTCGGACGTGACTGAGCACACACAACATATATAACCTCTTCAACTAAGTAGTCCCTAAATATTAGTCAAGTTTTTATTTACCTTGATATTAGGAAGTCTATCACCGAGATAAGAAAAATTTTATGTATATAGAGGGAGATTGAGATCAATAGGAACACTTGAATGTAATTTGGTGGATCCAACCAGTCCATCCTAAAGGAAATCAGTTCTGAATATTCATTGGAAAGACTGATGCTGATGCTGAAACTCCAATATTTTGGCCACCTGATGTGAAGAACTGAATCATTTGAAAAGAACCTGATGCTGGGAAAGATGAAGGCAGGAGAAGAAGGGGACGACAGAGGATGAGATGCTTGGATGGCATCACCAACTCAATGGACATGAGTTAAGCAAGCTAGGGAGCTGGTGATGGACAGGGAGGCCTGGCATGCTGCAATCCATGAGGTCGCAAAGATTCGAACATGACTGAGTGACTGAACTGAACTGAACTGACAACCTCTGCAATACAAAAACAACATTTGCATTCTTCTCTAAATCATCATTTAGGAGCTGATTCTGCCATGTCAATCACTCAGTTATTTCACAGCTATACCACAACTGTTTTGGCATTTGAAAATTGACAGACTCCTTGATATTTAACTATTATATTAGTAGAAATGGATTAAGTAAAATCATAATGGTTAATTTGAAACTGTAAACAGTGGATTCCTAGCAATTTCATATATTTGCTTTAGAAAAGCTTTGCTTATTGTTAGAAGCATTATACTTTTAACTTGCATATATATATATATATATATATATACACACACACACATATATATAACACAAATTAACATTTATTCTAAAAATTTTATTAAAAATAGTCATCTATTTTTCTTAATTGTATCAGCTTCCCAAAGGACCTAGTAGGAAAAATTATGCCTGATTGCTAAAATATTGCTATATATAAATAGAACTTAAAAACTTTCAATGTTAGTTCTTTCATTGATATTGCCACATTCTTGCTCTATTTCACTTGGCACTTGATTTTAAAAATGTTTATTTTAGAGAATTTATCTTCTGTTTTCTTCAAATTCTCTCTGAGCATCCTCCTCCTAACCCAAACCCTCTCTTGA
The DNA here is from genome assembly GCA_006408695.1 of Aepyceros melampus. Taxonomy (NCBI): domain Eukaryota; kingdom Metazoa; phylum Chordata; class Mammalia; order Artiodactyla; family Bovidae; genus Aepyceros; species Aepyceros melampus. The sequence goes on along the minus strand of SJXQ01006980.1, from coordinate 157,504 downwards.
TTGACTGTCTGTTTGTTAAAATGGCAGGTGTTATTTCTCAGTAAAAGTAATGCATATCCTTTAGGTCATTCAATTATGCACACCCAATAAATCACTAATTCTACTTTTTCTCTCCACTGCAACTCCTTTAGAAAAGGTTTTTAATGTTGTTAGCTGGTTTATTGTAAAATTCTATTTGTTGGTCACTTTGTCTTTAATTTTACTCCATGTCAAAATTTCAGCATACCGATGCCAAAAGAATCTTAATAAAATGAAAATTGTATCATGGCAAAACAAAATAAAAAGAAAATCCTATTGTGACATTGAATTGTTTAAACTCCTCTTAGTGGTTTCTATAGTCACATTAAGTCATATGTTAGACAGGGTCCCCCAGGAAATGGTTGGACCTTATAATTCATTAAGTCTCGCTGCTTCCACACATACACTCTGCTGTAGTCATGCTTCTTTAAATCGTGCATTTTTTCAGAATCTGCATGCTCTTATTTCTATGTTATACAAGACTGTTTTATTTCCCCTGAAATATCCTCCCACTTCCCACATTCAACCCTTCTTCTTCATGTTTTTACATCCTTTAAAACCCAGATCAAGTGTGGCTTTTCTCAGGAGCCTGATCAGGGATTTTGGGTGCACCCTGGTACTGTCTTCATAGGTCACAAAAAGATTTCCTCAACCACTGGTTGCCACTATCTTTTCCTGTGTGCCTTTTCTCCCTATTTTTGTGGAATATATATAAATATACACTCACTTGTCCACACATACAGTCACAGACACACACATACACACTTAACACATCAGATAAAGGTCAAAACATATCTTTTACCTTTTTAAAATATCCTAGCCATTTAACAGAGTAACCACAGCTGGTGATCAATAAGTTGTTGAATGAATTTTGATATGACCTCAAGATTTTAGGAGACAGAGGTAACCAAGACCATGAACATTTACAATTTAGAATTAAAACTTTCTTGCCATATTATAGTCTAATTCTACATATTAAAAAAAAAATAAATGGTTGAATATATGTTATAAAGTTGCAGCTACTTTTGTTATATAAATGTGATATCAAAATTTTACTTTTATGAATGGCAACCCACTCCAGTACCCTTGCCTGGAAAATCACATGGACAGAGGAGCCTGGTAGGCTGCAGTCCATGGCGTCGCTAGGAGTCAGACACGACTGAACGACTTCACTTTCACTTTTCACTTTCATGCACTGGAGAAGGAAATGGCAACCCACTCCAGTGTTCTTGCCTGGAGAATCCCAGGGATGGGGGAGCCTGGTGGGCTGCCGTCTATGGGGTCTCACAGAGTTGGACGTGACTGAAGTGATGCAGCAGCAGCTGCAGCAGCACAAGTTAGACATTTATGATATGGTCTTTATTTTATTTAAATTCAGCTCTAAATAAACTCGTTCACAAATATGTCAGTGCAAATTATCTCAAAAGTTTTTGTTCAATCACTTCATAGAAATGTGATTAGTATATACTTTATTCTCTTAAATTCCTATTTTAAGACTGATATGCCATGATGGCATGACATGAATTCCACAGGAAAATACAGTACTTTAAAAAAAAATTAAGTTTTTACTGGCTGTATAGTGTTTCTGTGAAAGACTATAGTGAAAATATCTGCGGCATGGGACCGCTTTGGTATCTCTTAAATCATGCCACATACATGACTATTTATCAGTTCTACTCAACTTGACATGCTATTTTTATGTCCTTCAATCCCAAACCTCAGCTCCTTAAATAAGGATGAAACATATGCTCAATGTAAAAAGAATTTTCACAATAATACTGTTAATTTTCTTCCTAGATCTGAATTATTTGAGAAATATTCCTGATATTTGAGGGATGGGATTATTTTAAATCACATTATTAGTGGGAATTTGCCTTGTAGATTCATGTAAGACATTTACTCTTCTTAGAAAACATGAAAAAGATCAGATAACTTTCTAATATAGAGCATATCAGCAGAAATAGAGATATAGACATAGAGAACAAATGTAAGACGCCAAGAAAGGAAGTGGGGGTGGGATGAATTGGGAGATTGGAATTTATATATATATATATATATATATATATACACACACACACACATTGCTATGTATAAAAAGAGAACTAAAGAGAACCTATCATATAGCACAAGAAACTACTTACTGCTCTTTGGTGACCTAAATAGGAAGGGAATCCAAAAAAGAGGGGATATATGTATACAAATGGCTGATTAATTTTCCTGCATAGTAGAAAGTAATACAATATTGTAAAGTAACTGTACTCTAATACAAATTTTAAAATGATGGAATTTATTACACATAACTAAAATACACAAGCTAATTGAATTTGTTTTAAAAATTATTTATTTATTTATTTAAGACTCCAACAGCTTTCCAGATGGTGCTAGTGGTAAAGAACTTGCCTGCCAATGCAGGAGTCATAAGAGATATAGGTTCAATCTCTGAGTTGAGACGATCCCCTTGGAGGAAAATATGGCAACCCACTCCAGCATTCTTGCTTGGAGAAGCCCATGAACAGAGGAACCTGGGGGACTGCAGTCCATAGGGTGGCACAGAGCCAGACATGACTGAAGCGACTTAGCACACATACATGCACAAGACTCCAACACTTCATCTGAATTAGGCAGAGAACCTTGGCAGGCAACACTCAACAAGCAAAGATAAAATTTCCAGTTTATTAAGGCATAGGTATACCTTTTAATACCATGTAATGATGTGTTTTGGCACTTTTTTTATGAGCCAAAAATGCAAGAACATATTTTGTTAGAAGTAGATTGTCACAAATGCTATATTTTCCTTACAGGAGATCAAAGATGATGCATTAGAATTTTCAGTAACAATAATAGTGACTTTGACATTACTATAGACTCAAAAGCTATTAATCATCTTCATATTTTTTAATAGAGGCTCAAAGAACTGAAACAAAGGGAATTTGCTCGAAATGTAGCATCTAAATCCAGGAAAGATGAAAGAAAACAGGAAAAGGCACTCCAACGCCTGCACAAGCTGGCCGAGCTAAGAAAGGAAACTGTATGGTGAGTGTGCAGTAAAATGTTTTCTTAAAATATGATGACAAAAAAGGAAATGAATAAAGGACACAAATATATTTATTTCTGTACCCAGAATAAGACAATCACATTTTCATAACTTTCTGTGTCCTATGAACAGTAAATTGAATTTGAGATTTAGGCAAACACCTGTTTAATGCACATTTCAATAAAAAGCCAAACTTCTGCAACTTTAGTTTCTAAAAATTAATTTTACATCATTAATCAAGTTGTGTTAATAGAAAGCCATTCTATCTCAGTGAAATTCAAAACATTTGATTGAAGAAGAGATTTAAGCACTATCTCATAGCCCTTGTTATAAGTAGAGTTCTAAGAGGAAGTAATTTTTCAATTGAAAATTTGGAGAACTTTTATTTGAAATGATCTTTAAGAATACATATGCTTGGGGCTGGTGCACTGGGATGACCCAGAGAGATGATATGGGGAGGGAGGTGGGAGGAGGGTTCAGGATTGGGAACTCATGTACACCCGTGGCAGATTCATGTCAATGTATGGCAAAACCAATACAGTATTGTTAAGTAAAATTAAAAATAATAATAATAATAATAAAAAGAATACATATGGAAGGAGAAAGAGAAACAGTGTTAAGGAATACTGACATATCAAAACATTGTTTGAGATATCATATTTTAAAAGTCAAAGTAAAGTGTATATATATCTGGAATCCTATAGTGAACTGTTAAAACCAAACATAACTGCTATTCAATTATACCAACCAGGTATTTTTATTCTGTGCAGTAAAAAATGAAAAATTATACATGTGCAAGTTTACGTTTCAGCTACTATAGTACCTATGTAATTTAATGTCCTATAAGTAGCCTTTGCAAATGTAAAGTATAATATTTTAAGAGAAATAGACCTAATAATAAGACATGTACAGAAGAAGCAAAACTTCTTATCTAAGTTACTTTTCTTAGCATACAGTATATATTTCACCTTACATACATACACACACACATTTTTCCAAATAATGTGGTGCCTCTAATGAGATGCAAATTAAGAATTAGTGGTGTTTCTTTCTGTCATACAAGAGAGTGAACCAGTACATTGTGTTAAAGCTTAAATAAATAATTTGATTAAAAATTTTGAGACCATTTATTACTTTTCAGAAACTAACATTTTAGAAAAGCAGGGGAGATTCTGCACAGCATGATTCTCTTGGGGCAAAGATGATATTTAGTTAGTTCTTTATGTGCTGGACAGTATAGTTCTTTTTTATAAAAACTCACTATTTATGGTATCCTGTGATGCCAAATAAATGGAAACCACAACCTATATTTATTCTATATAATGGTATAATGGATAACTTCAGGATAATTTTTAAATATTAAGAATGGCAATTCCAAAAGACTTAAAGCTCTCATTTATCATATCACCAAGTCATGATAGACACTCGATGAGCATTGGTTGAATTGTTGAACTGAATTCTCAGTCTTGTTTACTTCATGACTGAGAGTTTTTGTTTTAACTTCCTTCATATTCTCTGTAAAGGATCAATGATATTAAGTATTTGTGAATTAAAAGTATTTCTTAAGAGAATTCTGTATTCCAAAGTGTCATTGATGGGGGTAAAGAAACATTTTTATTCAGGAAACACTGGCTGAAAGTCTTTGACCATTGCTGTTAGTAGCTATAAAAGTAACTTCAAGAGGTCATCTCCAAATGATCCCAAACAATATCCAATAACTAAATTAAACTGCAATACTATGGAAGTCAATTACACTACATGAATGTAATTATCTTACAAAGATTTAAGAACTTGAAAGAAATCTTATGATGACATTTCTAAGATGTAAATGCTGTTTTTCCTCAAAAGTGTCTTATCTGAAAACATATTTTTGTTTCTTTCTGTAGTGCTCCTGGAAGCGGTCCTATGTTCAAGTCAACGACTGTTACTGTGAGAGAAAATTGTAATGAAATTTCCCAAAGAGCTGTTGTGGATTCAGTTAATAACCAGGAAGATTTTAAATGCACTTTGATTCATAGCCAAGAGAAGGCTAAAGATGTTACCACTCTTGCTGCAGATCCAGAAAACACAAAGAGTTATATGGCCAAAAATAACCAACTTGAAGATCAAGCCCAGGGGATTCACAGACACAAAATTGGCTTTTCTTTTGCATTTCCAAAGAAAGCATCCGTGAAACTGGAGTCCTCAGCTGCAGCTTTCTCTGAATACAATGACGATGCCTCTGTGGAAAAAGGATTTAACAGAAAAAGTAGATTTGTCCCAGGTGCTTGTCATCTTCAACTATCTTCACCAACAGATGTGCTTTTGAATTCCGTGGAGAAAGCAAACTCTTTTCATCCACCAGAGGGAATGTGCACTGACAAAGAAACTGCTCAAACTCAAGTGATGAAAGAAGTTTCTAGTGAAAAAGATCCATTATTATTACCTCCATTTTTCCAGTTTCAGCTCCCTTCATCATCTGATGCAGATAATTGTCAAATTTCAGTCCCTTCAGCAGATCAGATTTCACCAGAAGATGTTCTTATTAATGAAGACATACCTATAAATGGTAACACTTCTGAATTGCTAGGAAATAAATCCATAGTTGTTGATATGGCTAATGACAACATGTCTTTGCAGGCTACCACCAAGGAAACTGTTAAGGGCAATGTGACATCCACAATTGAAGTTGAAAATAAAAATCATGGTCTGGACGTGTTGACCCCTGTAAATTCTGAAAAGGATAATATAACTTTACATAAAAAAAAAGATTTATATAAAAGACCATGTGAGCCATTTATACCTGTACTTAACAAAGATGGATCCACAGTTCTTCAGTGGCCATCAGAAATGCTGACATACACCACCACTCAACCTCAATTTCCTATAGCTGTAATCCTCTCTGTTTTGATTTCAAGTCCACAAAATTAAACAACAAGCTAGATAAAAATAAGCTGCCCTTAAGTGATCTTCCTTCTCAACAGAAGGGAGAAGAAATTTACAAGAACCCAGTTTTGGATTGCAAGGATATATCTATGGCAGGACTCACTGATTATGAAACTGGAGGTAGCAGAAATGGAAATACCCAAGTCACTTCTCATTTGGCTGATAATACTGTCTCCAATAGCTGTGATCCTGGAAAAAATGAGAGTATGGGTCAGAGGTATAAAAATACTTCCTGTAGGATCAGAAAAACAAAAAAATATACTTTTACTAAAAATCAGATAAAGCCAGATGCTCTAGATGGGAAATACAGCAAAATAAGATTGAAAAATACTCATGAACGCTGGTTCCATAAAAGTAAAAGAAAGAAAAAACGAAAGTTATGTCACCATAATTATGTAGAGAAAACCAAAGAATCAGAAACTTGTTTCAAAATGGAAACAGAAAATAGTTACACTGATACAACTAGGAAAAATCTACTGGAAACAATTTCAGAAAAACAGTATTTAGCTGCAGAACAACTATTGGACTCACAGCAATTACCTGATAAAAGGCCCAAATCTACATCCATATACTTCAGTGAAAATGAAGAAATGTGTAAAACCTGGAACACTGAATACAATAATAATAGTATTATCAGTTCTAAAAACTACCGTAAAAACAGCTCAGTTGTCTTAAATGGACAATCCAATTCAACAATGATACATTCTGCAAAACATAATTTAACATACTCCAGAACATATTGTAGTTGGAAAGCTAAAATGTCCAGCTGTAGTCATGATCACAGATGCCTAGTTCTTCAGAATGAAATGAAATGCATGAGCCAGAGCCAGGCTGTTAAGAGAGGTTATAATTCTCTCATTAATGAATCAGAAAGATGCCATCGAAAACGTAGACAACATTCATGTTCTTATTCTTCAGACGAAAGTTTAAATCGACAAAATTATCTACCAGAGAATTCTTGAGGTCACGCCGTGCTTCTGCTCCTTGCAAACCTAAGAGGAAACAGAGGAGAAAAAGAAATCGATTCCAGATGGGTTTTGAAGCTTTGGAACTCAAAGAGAAAACAGTTTATCCCAAGAAAGGCAATTCTTCCTTACGTCACCAGGGTAAAATAATAAGTGAAGACAGAAAAGAGGAAGTAAAACCACAGGAAACTGCAGACATCAAAAGGAACTCAGAACAACTAGACCAAGTAGAAAAGAAACTGGCTTTGCCCACCAGCAACCCTCTTCATTCTGAAACTAATGATGGAACTAAGCAGGTTGTAATGGAGACCACTTCTGGTGAACTGTCAGAGATTTCCAGTGAACCCACCACATCAGCCTATACAGTTAGTGCCCCAGCAAAAGGAGAAATAGACAGTACCTTGCTTGAACACAAAGAAAGAAGTGAGGATACAAATGTCAGTGAAAAGCAAATCCCTTTCAAGGTGCCTAATATTGAAAGGAACTTTAGACAGTCACAACCTAAATCATACCTTTGTCATTATGAACTGGCTGAAGCCCTTCCACAAGGCAAGATGAATGAGGCATCAACGGAGTGGCTGTGTTTTAATTCAGGAATCCTTAATGCACAACCACCATTGCCATTTAAAGAAGCACATGTCAGTGGCCATACCTTTGTAACAACAGAGCAGATCTTGGCTCCACTAGCTTTACCAGAACAGGCATTATTGATTCCAATAGAAAACCATGACAAGTTCAAAAATCTACCATGTGAAGTATACCAGCACATCATACCGCCAAACATGCTGGCCACCAAGGTCAAGTTCACTTCTCCAGCCACCCTCGCACCCCCCAGCACACCTCTGCAGCCTTTGCCTTTGCAGCAGCCCCTGTGCTCTACCTCTGTCACTACTATCCACCACACTGTTTTACAGCAGCATGCGGCAGCTGCTGCAGCTGCAGCAGCAGCGGCAGCTGCAGGAACCTTTAAAGTCCTTCAACCACACCAACAGTTTCTGTCCCAGGTCCCGCTCTCACCAGAACATCATTACCTCAGATCTCAGTAGGACCAGTAGGCCCGAGGCTTTGTCCTGGGAGTCAGCCAACTTTTGTGGCTCCTCCTCAGGTGCCAATCATCCCAGCTTCAGTCCTTCATCCTAGCCATCTGGCTTTCCCACCTTTGCCCCATGCCCTCTTCCCTTCGCTGCTCTCCCCCCACCCTACCGTCATCCCACTGCAGCCCCTATTCTAGTCATCACCATAAGAGGGAAAGAAAATATCCATGTGAAAACTACTGCCATATGTGTTAATGCTCATTAAGTGGATAATAGCCTATTTAAATGGTGGAAATAAACTAGCGAAAATATGGCTTCATTGATATGAAATCACTTACTATAATTGTAATGATGCAAATAAATTCTTAAGCTTCTGATATATAATATTATTAAGGCACTGAATAGTTTGAAAATCAATATAATCTATGCTGTATATCAAAATGATGTCTTAAGAGTATGTATAATGTATATAAAATATATTTATAGTACTGTAATTTATGTTGTAAAGTATGCCCTTCATTTTTTTTAACCTTTGTGTATTTGCACCTATTTAATGTTTAGACAAAGCTGATGGCACTATGTTTTGTACCATGTTCCCTGAAACTGTAAATTCAGTGAAAAATATCTCTTGCAATAAATTTTTGTTAAATATTTAAGTAAATCAAACCCTTGTTTTTAGTTGGTTTTCACTGGGGATTGTATAGTAACAATAGGTTTTGAGTTTATATTGCTTCCTCTGTTTATTGACATCTCTGAACCTTAGAGGCTCAGCAAAGCATCTTTGCCACTCTATTGGTACTTGTACTATAATACTGCCTTTCAGAATAAGTATAAGAAGTCTATTTGCTTTTCTGTTTTTCATAATGTTGCATATACTCAGAGTTTACTATATTTCATGAACACTTTATCTATATAATGAGCCATGGAAATTCTTGTTAAAGTAATGTTAGTATTTGGTGGAGTGGAAGCAAATCACTACAATATGCAAAGTATTTAGATTCTTCCCAGGACTCTAAATCATTACTAGTAGATAAGACATAGCAAGAACACAATATAAGTTCTTATGACATTTTTGTATGTCAAAAATTACAAAATGTATTGTGTTTATTTTTAATTATTGTAGGAAATATACATATATAAGAATGTTGGCGTGGATTGAGGAATAAGTTTAACTAATCACTAACCATTATATAACATCTTGCGAAGAATGGTGTAAACACAACCTGGATATATTCTTAACTGAGAATCTGGAAGTGGGAAAAGAAAACTAAATAGCTTTTCCTTCTGCAAATCTTTCTAGTAGACATGTTTCTACCATATTTCCAAATCACCTAGGAAAAATTAGAAAGTCTTCACATTACCCTTCCAGATTCTGTTCTATTTTTAATGACCTCTGCATTTTCATTCACTCAAATGCTGCTTCTATGTGTACTCAAGAATATAATTATTTAATAGAAAAATAGAGAATATCACACTTCCCATGACAGTTTTCTAACATGTACCTGCTCTAGTACATGCTACTTGTCAAGACAAAGTCTACATGCCTGATAGATAAAATTCAACTCACTAAGGGCAAACAATGAAGGATTACAGTAGCCTAGCAATGAATCCAGGGAAAAGAGAGGCCAAATGAGTCTGTCTAAAGGGAGCACAACTTTTAAGTGATCCGCACTGAAGAAATGCTGTTTCATAAGTTCTCTGTAAGAAGTGGGTTACCCTAAAAATATTTAGCACAAGCATATATTCCCATAGCAGATTAATATACTGAATTCTACTTTAACTAGAGAAATAAGAGAGAAAAAAATCTGCTGTCTACTTCCTTTATTATGTGCACTAACAATCATTGATTTAAAGGTTTTGCTGCAAAATGGTTGTGAAAGATTGTGTGATTGACAAATAAGAATGAAAAATAATGAGAAGAAATTTTATTTCAAACACTCTAAGATAACATGTTCTAGAAATGATAATTAAAATTGGAATGGGTGTTTTTTCCCCAAGCAAAATATTTGAAACTATCTTGAAGATAATATATTAAGAGATGGGAATATCTACTGAGGAATGCTGACCCAGTTTGTTTTTAATAACAGCAAAATTGTTGCTTCTGCTGTCTAAAATCAAACCAAGTGTTTCACTTCAAAATATGCAGATTTTCCCTTTCTTTCTGTCATCTTTTGACAATCATCCCACACATTCACCTCTTACCTTTTGTTCTTATTCTTTAGTTATTTTCCCCCCTGATCTTTTCCTTATTTATGCCACTATATAAATCATTTTTATTTGTGTGGGTATCCTCTGCTTCTTTCTCCATTATCGCCCTTTTAGTTTGTCTTCAATTCTGTTGCTCTTACATTTATTTTTGTTAAATAACACATTTAGGTAGTCTAACTTTAGTTGTAGCAGAATATATCTGTTTAGTTACTATATAATAGATATTTCTAGAAAGTTTGATGAGGAATGTTCTCACTTAAGACTAATTGAAACTCACCTTGGTAGACAAACTGCTTTGTTTTCATGGATACCAGGGACTGAACAACAAAAGAATGTTAGCTGAGTATGTGGAAGCCATTCTTACTACTAAGAATTCATAGATACTTGATATCTTTCATAAGATATTGCTTATATAGTCTGGGCATCTGTTATACTCTCAGGACTCAAAATAAACCTATGATGACACACTTGTTTCTCTGTTCTGATAACACCAACTCCAAAATAAAGGGAATTATAAGCTGCCTGAAGATCAGTCATGAGTAGAACAGTCACACAGGTTTGTCAGCATGGACTTGTCAAGCAATGAAGCTATGAGAGGATTACCAGTCAAGCACATATTAGTGGTGGCAGGAGTCAGGCCAGTATAGCAGCATTATTCTGGGAGTAGGTTTGGGCACTGTCTGATGGCCTGTCCATAAATCCTGGAGCTAAAATACCAGTCCCATCCAGGTATAAATTACTTTACATTCTATCTAATTGGGAAATTTTATTCTAACACCATCTCTTTTCATTTCATGCAAACATTTCATGCAAGATGAAATGTTTTCATTTCATGCAGGGAGCATTTCATGCAAAGACAGGCACAATTAAGGAAAGAAATTGTGTGAAACTAAAAGAAGCAGAAGATATTAAGAAGAGGTGGCAAGAATACAAAGAACTATACAAAAAAGATCTTCATGACCCAGATAACCATAATGGTGTGTTCACTCACCTAGAGAAAGACATCCTGGAATGAGGAGGCAACTGGGCCTTAGGAAGCATCACTATGAACTAAGCTAGTGAAGGTAATGGAATTCCAGTTGAGGTATTTCAAATCCTAAAGGATGATGCTGTGAAAGTGCTGCACTCAATGTGCCAGCAAATTTGGAAAACTCAGCAGTGGCCAAAGACTGGAAAAGGTCAGTTTTCATTCCATTCCCAAAGAAAGGCAATGCCAAAGCGTGCTCAAACTATCATAAAATTGAACTCATCCCACATGCTGGCAAAGTAATACTCAAAACTCTCCAAGTCAGGCTTCAACAGTACATGAACCATGAAGCAAATAGCAAAGGAGAAAAGGAAAGATATAAGCATCTGAATGCAGAGTTCCAAAGAATAGCAGGAAGAGATAAGAAAGCCTTCTTCAGGGATCAACGCAAAGAAATAGAGGAAAACAATAGAACAGGAAAGACTAGAGATCTCTTCAAGAAAATTAGAGATACCAAGGGAACATTTCATGCAAAGATGGGCTCGATAGAGGACAGAAATGGTCTGGACCTAACAGAAGCAGAAGATATTAAGAAGAGGTGGCAAAAATGCATGGAAAAACTGTACAAAAAAGATCTTCATGACCCAGATAATCATGATGATGTGATGACTAATCTAGAGCCAGACATCTTGGAATGTGAAGTCAACTGGGCCTTAGGAAGCATCACTATGAACTAAGCTAGTGAAGGTAATGGAATTCCAGTTGAGGTATTTCAAATCCTAAAGGATGATGCTGTGAAAGTGCTGCACTCAATGTGCCAGCAAATTTGGAAAACTCAGCAGTGGCCAAAGACTGGAAAAGGTCAGTTTTCATTCCATTCCCAAAGAAAGGCAATGCCAAAGAGTGCTCAAACTATCATAAAATTGAACTCATCCCACACACTAGTAAAGTAATGCCTAAAATTCTCCAAGCCAGGCTTCAGCAATATGTGAACCGTGAACTCCCTGATGTTCAAGCTGGATTTAGAAAAGGCAGAGGAACCAGAGATCAAATTGCCAACATACGTTGGATCATCAAAAAAGCACAAGAGTTCCAGAAAACCATCTACTTCTCTTTTATTGACTACACCAAAGACCCTGATGCTGTGTGGATCACAACAAACTATAGAAAAGTCTTAAAGAGATGGGAATACCAGACCACATGACCTGTCTCTTCAAAAATCTGAAAGCAGGTCAAGAATAAACAGTTAGAACTGGACATGGAACAACAGACCAGTTCCAAACTGGGGAAGGAGTTCATCAAGGCTGTATATTGTCACCCTGTTTATTTAGCTTATATGCAGAGTACATCAGGCAAAATGGTAAGCTGGATAAGGCACAACCTGGAATCAACATTGCCAGGAGAAATATCAATAACCTCAGATATGCAGATGACACGACCCTTATAGCAGAAAGCAAAGAAGAGTTAGAGAGACTCTTGATGAAAGTGAAAGACGAGAGTAAAAAAGTTGGATTAAAACTCAATAGTCAGAAAACTAAGACCATGGCATCTGGTCCCATCACTTCATGGCAAATAGATGGGAAAACAATGGAAACAGTAAGTAAGTAAAGTCACTCAGTCATGTCCGACTCTTTGTGACCCCATGGACTGCAGCCCACCAGGCTCCTCAGTCCATGAGATTCTCCAAGCAAGAATACTGGAGTGGGTTGCCATTTCCTTCTCCAGGGGATCTTCCCGACCCAGGGATCGAACCCAGGTCTCCCGCATTGGAGGCAGACGCTTTAACCTCTGAGCCATCAGCAGACTTTTTTTGGGGGGACTCCAAATTCACTGCAGATGGTGACTGTAGCCATGAAATTAAAATATGCTTTTTCCTTGGTAGAAATGCTATGACCAACACAGACAGCATATTAAAAAGCAGAGATATTACCTTGCCAACAAAGGTCTGTCTAGTAAAAGCTATGGTTTTTCCAGTAGTCATGTATGGATGTGAGAGTCGGACTATAGAGAAAGCTGAGCACTGAAGAATAGATGCTTTTGTACTGTGGTGTTGGAGAAGACTCTTGAGGGTCCCTTGGACTCCAAGGAGATCAAACCAGTCAATCTTAAAGGAAATCAGTCCTGAATATTCAATGGAAGGACTGATGCTGAAGCTGAAGCACCAACACTTTGGCCACCTAATGTGAAGAACTGACTCATCTGAAAAGACCCTGATGCTGGGAAAGATCGAAGGTGGGTAGAGAAGGGGATGACAGAGGATGGGATGGTTGGATAGCATCGCTGACTCCATGGACATGAGCCTGAGTAAGCACTAGGAGTTGGTGATGGACAAGGGAAGCCTGGCATGTTGCAAGTTCATGGGGTCACAAAGAGTTGGACATATCTGAGCGACTGAACTGAACTGAACCAATCTCTTACTCACTTATATCTGGTCTGCTATTTATAGGAATCACTAACAGCATTTGTTATCATAAAGAAGAGTGATTTGGGGTGTACTGAAGAGAATAAAACCTTAACATGGAAAGTAACAAGTAACTACTGTAGCCAAATAACAAAGAACTCACATTGCATGACAGGAAGGAAACAAAGAAACTCATCCACAACTAGCACAATTTTTCTGTCTCCCTCCCTCTCTCTCTCAGACTTTTGCACATCAAGTGTTGAAGCCCTGTATAACATGTGCACAGACATCTCAACCTACATATATGCGATGTATTTTGAACCCATAACTCAAATCCATAGGTACCACTTGAACCTATTATTTGTCCTGTGTTCCAAAGCTCTGTGAATGTTATTATAATAAATGAAAACTATTCCAAGTCAGAAGCCAGGGTGTTAGTATCCCCATGTAAAGTCAATCAATGAAGACTTATGCTTTGTTTTCTTAAGTTTTTCTCAGATAGTTCTCACTAGTATATTCTACATAGATCTAGTCCTAGTAGTTCATAGCTGAATTGCTTTTATAAATTAATGTCTCTTTTCCCTATTTCCCATTCATACACTCTGTCCCCCATTGCTGCCAGGGCTCCATTTTTTGGGCTTCCCTGATAGCTCAGTGAGTAAAGAATCTGCCTGCAATGCAGGAGCCACAGGAGATATGGGTTCAATCCCTGGTTGGGAAGATCCCCTGGAGTAGGAAAGGGCAACCCACTCCAGTATTCTTGCCTGAGGAATCCCTTGGACAGAAGAGCTTGATGAACTACAGTCCATGATGTCACACAGAGTCGGACACGACTGAGCACATGAGCACAGCAAAATCGTATTATGACTCTCTTCTACTTTGAAGGCTCTTCTGAGTTCTCAATTATTCTCAAGATGAACATCAAAGTTCTTCTGCTAAGTTGGTTCAGTCGTGTCCGACTCTGTGCGACCCCAAAAATGACAACACACCAGACTCCTCCATCCCTGGGATTCTCCGGGCAAGAACACTGGAGTGGGTTGCCATTTCCTTCCCCAGTGCATAAAAGTGAAAAGTGAAAGTGAAGTCGCTCAGTCATGTCCGACTCTTAGCGACCCCATGGACTGCAGCCTACCAGGCTCCTCCATCCATGGGATTTTCCAGGCAAGAGTACTGGAGTGAGTTGCCATTGCCTTCTCCTCAAAGTTCTTAGTATGTCACATAAAATCTATGGGGAAGCAGGTGCTGGCTTTCCTCTTAGCATCATCCATTCCAGAATTCATCTAGGCTAATCACTCTACAATCATCTTCAAGTGTGTGTGAGCATGTTCTGTTGTCCTGCAATGCCTTCCTGCCTGTTTTTCTTCACTTGGCTAACTACTAATGAGCAAAAATTTGTGTCAGTTTTTTTAAGGGATTCTTACCCAAATTTTGGCTGTCTCCACGTGTTACCCTCCCATCCTCTATCTTCACCTGGAATTTTTGTGCTCAGATATTGTTATGAAGTATTCTCAGTGCTGAATATATTGTCTTGTTATTGAAATCTACTGGATTAAGAGTTCCTTAAGTCCAAGTGCATTTGATGAATAGGAAACACTCAATAAATTTCTTAAATGAGTTGGAAGAATGTAATTAAAGCTATGCAAATTGTATTGCAAAGTTCTAGAACGGTTACCCATCTCTACTCCAAACTGGTCCTAAATCAGTCATAAGTCTAAGTTAAAATATATTTTTTCCAAAATAATTGGGGTTTCAAAACACCACTTAGAATGAAGAACTTATTTTTAATGGAATTTTGAATTATTAAAAATAGAAGTAAGCCATTATGAAAGCATGATTTGAACACTTTTCCTACCCTTGGAAGAAAGCACAACCTTCTACCTATTTTTCATATTTCTATTTGTACCTGTCACTAGACATTAACATATCTTGTCAAACACAAAACTAGATATTGGTATAAATAAATGAGAACATAACTACTACTCAGATATTCAAATCCAGCAAAAGAGGCAGACATGCAAAATCTTATATTGAGCTACCCAAAGCGTGCTCTGTCAATATTGGTCTATCAAAATGTGTTTATTTATATTTACCAATGCCTTTCCCCCCCACCCTACTGTACTGTATTTTCCACTTCTATTTTTGTTTTTACTTTTCTTCCCCTCTGTTTATTTGCCTAGCTGAGCCATTGTCCTAGCGAGTGAAAGTTGCCACCAGGGATGCTTTCTAATAAGCTGTTTACTTTCTCTTACAAATAAAATGGTAAAGGTTTAAACCTACTTAGGTTATTAGTTGAGGTCCAAGTCTTGATTTAGAGGCTTCAGTAGAAGGCCTTGCAATTTGTTCTGAGGTGTTGCATATGACTGAAATCTAGCTCACCATCTGGCAGCCCTGTGGATTCTGTCCCCTTCCCTAGATCCAGCATGTGCTACGTTGCTACAGAGAAAGCAACTATTTTTCCTTCACTCAAAGGCACCATTGCTCACTAAGCCAAATGCCTAGGGCAATATCCTTTTATTTATTCATGTGTGCATGCCTTCTCAGTTGCTGAGCCGTGTCCAACTCTTTGCAACCCCACGGACTGTAGCCTGTCAGGCTCCTCTGTCCATGGGATTTTCCAGGCAAGAACAATAGACTGAGTTGCCATTTCCTTCTCTAGGGGATCTTCCCAACCTAGGGATTGAACCTACATCTCCTGCATTGACAGGTGAATTCTTTACTACTGCACCACCTGGGATGCCCCTTTAATTATTCATAAAGCCACCTTTTAGATTAACACCTGCTCAGAGCTTTAACACTTGGGAACATAGGCTATGGAACATACATGAGCCTGGAAGCTCCTGATATAAAACTATAACAAGCTTTTCTTTTCTTTTACTCTCCCAAATCTTATTTTTAAGTAACCTATTTTCATTTTTTACCCTTTTTGTGGCAATATTTTGAATATATTACTTACATATTTCATAATATTATCCCTTTTAGGGTTCTGGTTTTAACTACTATGCTTAAACTTTTTGTAAATTACTTCCTAACATTTTTATGGGGTATATTTTCTATTTTTAATATATTCATGTTATTTAGAATATTATATAATATATTTTAATTTTAAGAAATAAGTCTCATTACATTTAGTGGAATTAGTCATACTTTGCAGTTTAGTATTATTACCTTCCATATCTAGTTTGTATTGATTATCTCTAAGACTATCTTAATTCCCTCATGGAATATTAATTTCACTTCATTCCTCAGTATATTTATTGATAAGGAGCTTTGATGACATGTCTTACATTAATCCTTCAACTCTTCCAAAAGTTGTCTTATTCTCTTCAGTACATAATTCCTATAACCAGGAACTATACCCAGAACTGAATTTTCATTTTACCAACAAGAACTAGGATTAATGCTCTTGGAAGCAGCTCATTTTTATCTTGCTTTATGGGCTTAGTTCAACAACTGGGCTTATAACAGGAAAATCCTCTCAGCACATAAACTTCTTGGTCTCCCTACTTAGCCCATGATCTCCTTTAGAATAAAACTAGATTTTCTTTTAAAAGATATTGGAGAGTACTTTCTTTACAATGATGTGTTAGTTTCGTCTGTACAGCAAAATGAATCAGGTCTACATATATCCAAGAAAAGAAGGATATATGTGCATGCAAAACTGGATCTTAAGCTTGTTCCTAACTCTTATCAGCACCACATCATGTTCTGGTGTTTATCTATTTCTGTTATCCCAATTAATTCAACATTTTGTTGTTCCTTAAACTTGCTACCTGAACACTGTACCTTGATCCTTCTAGTTGTGCTTGTTGAAGATAACCTCTGTACTTGAGTAAATTATAGGGAGTCCAAAATGCTTATTGACTTGCATATCATGTTCCCTTCTTTGCTGCAAATTCCAACATATTCTTGGTCTGAGCCTGCCCAAGTTGTAAATTCAAGGAGAGGGAATTTTTTAAAATCCAGCAGTTCAGTTGGTTTACTACTGTGGGTTCTATTAATTTTGCCATATACTGTTGAAAACAACTAAGTTTCAAATTAATGCTTTGAATTTCAGCTAATCTGCTGATGTTTTTAACTTAGTTTAATCTAAATGATTTTACAAGTGGATATCACTTTAACTTATATAAGTTTATGTCATTAATCTTCATATTAAAATGGTACACCTAAAACTGATTATAGATTTTATTAAATGGCTTCTATCTCTAGAACAGCTGTACTGAAACAAAAGTGATAGAAATATTAATATGTTCTACTGAGATGAGAAATCTGTTTTTTACTTTGAAATGCAGCTCTCCTGACCATGACCTTTGAGAAGACATCCATTTGATAGTGTGAAACATAATATTTTAGGTACATTTTTAAACTTTAACAATTTTAATTGCATCTTGCATTTCCAAAATTACCAGTGTACTTGCTTATTTGCTCTTCTAATAGATAATAGTATTTTGACGCTATCTTTTTCAAATGCTAAACAAAGATTTATTTGTAAAATTGAAATCAGAGGGTTTCTCTAGTATTCAGATAATATAGCAATGTTTTTTTATATAAATAATCTTTGCCTAAATGTGCCAGCATAGAAAGGATTCTACAGAAATGCTTTTGTGTAACTGATAAGTGTAGCTACTATTGTAGGGTAGCCATTAAAGATCATTATAGTTATAATGTCAAGTTGTTAGAGTTTCCATCTATATGAACTGCAATCATAGTTTACTAAGAGTAAAGATACTTCTTAAGTGGCTATGAACATAGCGTTTTAGATGGAGTATAAATATAATACTCTCTCTACATGCAAGTAATACACTGCAGTGTTTCTAAACACAAATTTAAATTGAATCCACCTGTAAACTCTGTCTTCCCTGCTTGGGGCTTTCCTGGTGGCTCAGATGGTAAAGAATATACCTGAAATGCACGAGACCCAGGCTTGAGTCCTGGGTTGGGAAGATTCCCTGAAGAAGGAAATGGCAACCCATTCCCTTCCCTCTGGTCCCAGGCACATTGTCTAGCATTCTAATCTCTCCCTGGAAGTCTTAGACATTGTCCCCTGGACATTGCTGCTCTCTCTTTTCAGTCACAGTCAAGAGGGAAAGTGGAACAGGCCACACTGATTCTATGTCATACTCTCCTATCAAGCCTTCCAAGAAGAACACATGGAACTTTCTGAATGGAAATAGTGGGACATATTAAAGGGGTGGAGGGGTTACAAAGGGAGAATGTAAATATTAAAATCATGCGATGAATAGACTTTCTTTAGAAATATATTCAGCCATCAACAAGCGGTTAGTGTGTCAGTACCTGCTCAGGCTCTCTGCACTCAGGTATGCTGCATTCCCCTCAGACTCCCTCCAATCTTTATCCTGTTTTGAAAAACACTGTCATTCCTGCTTCAGCAGGGACTACATTTTCTGAAGTTCAAATCATTCGGTTAGGATTAGCACTCAGGGAGGGCACCGGCAGACAGTTTCAGCTGGTTGTGATGGTCATCACTCCTAATTCCACAAGAACGCAGAGCTAGAGACATTGATATTCCAAACTCCAGGCCTGAGGATAAGTTTTATGTCTCCAGATATACATTGTGGAACACACACACACACACACGCGTGCACACATGTGCACACACACACACATACCATACACCTTTCAAGAACTGCCTAATGGTTGCTGCCTGGAATTCCTAGATGTTGGCCCCTAAGCAAGATGCCATCCTCTCATCTCTCCACAGTCACAATTAGGAGGTGAGAAGGGATATAATCTCAGATACGTAAGGTGAAGATGAGAAAAATTTTCCTAACTCATTGGAGGATGATAAGAGGCCATTCCTTTTCCACGTTATCAATAAATCTCATGTTTCTTTAGGTCTTCCATGGAAAATGCCATGATAATTATTCTAGTAAATTACTGAATAAATAGCTTGTAAAGTTGCTTGTCTTCAGTATTGATCAGCAATGAGTGGGCTGACTAATCGATTTTTGCCTAATAATTCCAGGCTGTGACCTCAGTATTCTTACTTTGAGATACTCCTTCAATTTAACTTGTTTAGGATGAGAAAAATTTTCCTAACTCATTGGAGGATGATAAGAGGCCATTCCTTTTCCACGTTATCAATAAATCTCATGTTTCTTTAGGTCTTCCATGGAAAATGCCATGATAATTATTCTAGTAAATTACTGAATAAATAGCTTGTAAAGTTGCTTGTCTTCAGTATTGATCAGCAATGAGTGGGCTGACTAATCGATTTTTGCCTAATAATTCCAGGCTGTGACCTCAGTATTCTTACTTTGAGATACTCCTTCAATTTAACTTGTTTAGGCTGACATGTCTCTTATGATCATTTATGTCTACTATGTTCTAGGGCTCTCCTAGGTGCTGGACAGGCAGAGATAGAAAAAAACAAACTTTCAATAATGAGTTTAGAATTGAAAGGAGGAAGTAGATAAGTAAATTGGCAATTTTAATATGATGGGCTGCATATATAATAAACAATATGTTATGAAAGAGACTAAGCCACATTAAGGAAACAAAAGAGCAAAAGGGATCTTTTTGCTAGATGAGGCTGAGAGATAAACAAAAGACAGATTATTAGGACTTTACAGTTAAGAATGTCAGAAAGACAAAGTTTCAAGCAGCAGCAAGCAAATAATGTTTAATGGATATACTAGCAGTTAGATAACCTAAAGCTATTTAAGAGTTGACTCATGTCGATGTGTAGCAAAACGAATACAGTATTGTAAAGCAAAACAAACTAAAAAAATAAAAATTAATTAAAAAAAAAAGAGTTGACTTTATAAGTGAAGTTTTCAAAAAGAGTAAGAGAGGATTTGAAAATAAAATTTGAGTCTCAGGTCTGGTCCATTTGGCCAATGTGATCATTTACCTATAATAAAAAGACAATATAAGAGTGGAAGAAGTGTACAAAAGTTGGAGAGCTTAGCAGAAAGGAAAATAAAATATTCAATTTTTTGATATATTAAATTTGAGACACCTAGAACATATCCAAATTGAGCTGTCTTACAAGTACATAAATATGTAGTTCAGTTCAGTTCAGTCGCTCAATCGTGTCCAACTCTTTGTGACCCCATGAATCACAGCACGCCAGGCCTCTGTGTCCATCACCATTTCCCGGAGTTCACTCAGACTCACGTCCATCGAGTCAG
>SJXQ01006980.1:81195-136432 GCA_006408695.1 Aepyceros melampus | reverse complement strand
AGTGATGGGACCAGATGCCATGATCTTCGTTTTCTGAATGTTGAGCTTTAAGCCAACTTTTTCACTCTCCTCTTTCACTTTCATTAAGAGGCTTTTTAGTTCCACTTCACTTTCTGCCATAAGGGTGGTGACATCTGCATACCTGAGGTGATTGATATTTCTCCTGGCAATCTTGATTCCAGCTTATGTTTCTTCCAGTCTAGCGTTTCTCATGATGTACTCTGCATATAAGTTAAATAAGCAGGGTGACAATATACAGCCTTGACGTACTCCTTTTCCTATTTGAAACCAATCTGTTGTTAAATTCTCATATCTGAAATAATAAGAACTGGTTTGTGGTCAGTTATTTGACTGAAGTGGAAAGCACACATTATGGAATGGATGCACACTGGAACAGTCCAAACATCATATATTAATCCATTATCTTATTGAGTAATAAATTCACCAATATTGTATTATAAACCCAAGGCATTTTCTCTGAATATTTTTTCTACCCAGTGAAGTTATGAAGTCATCTTTTCTTATATAAATAAAGTGTTAGTCACTCAGTCATATCCAACTCTTAGTGATCCCATGAACTGTAACCTGCCAGGCTTCTCTGTCCATAGGATTCTCCAGCAAGAACACTAGCCATTCCCTTCTCCAGGGAATCTTCCCAAGCCAGGGATTGAACTGGGTCTCCCGTGTTGCAGGCAGATTCTTTCCTGTCTGAGCCACTATAGAAGCATCCATTGTAAACTATGGACTTTAGTTAATAATAGTATATCAATATTGATTCATCAATTGTAACAAATATACCACACTAATTCATGCTGTTAATAATTGGGAATTGTGGGATAGTGAAGGGATCTGTATGAGAACTCTCTGTATCACCTGCTCAATTTTTCTGTAATTATTTAACTGTTTTATAAAAAGTCCATTAAGTAAGTACAGACACACACAAGCACACCACACACACCTTTACAACTAATTTAGCATGTGATCTTGGACAAATCTCTCTTAACTGCAATTTACTTGTCAATAAACTTGGATTATTAAAACAGATTTCATATGAAGATTAATTTAAAATGTAAGAATGTTAAATACATCAGTGTAATTTAAAAGAAAATTACTGAACTTCAGTTAATATTAATTCACTCCATACATGTCCATATTCTTCACCTTTACAACTAATTTAGCATGTGATCTTGGACAAATCTCTCTTAACTGCAATTTACTTGTCAATAAACTTGGATTGTTAAAACAGATTTCATATGAAGATTAATTTAAAATGTAAGAATGTTAAATACATCAGTGTAATTTAAAAGAAAATTACTGAACTTCAGTTAATATTAATTCACTCCATACATGTCCATATTCTTATTACACCCATTTATCTCTATCATGGAGAATTTATTCAACTGAAAGTTACCATACCAAAAATAAAGAAACTCAATTTCATAAGATACAAACAATAAGGAAGATTTATTATCTCATAAAGCAGAATTAACATGTATAAGAATTGTTCACCATAAAAAAATGGCTATTGGTTAGACATCTAGGAGGTATCCTATAGTAATTTTTGTTTCATGCAACCTTTTGGCATGATGTGAAATATGGTTTTATCCCTATAATTTGTTTTAAAATTGGCTCAAGAATGAATATATTTTGCCCCTTGCTTGATAACTTTGTAGGGGCACAATATCTATAATGTTCTTTATTTTAATATCCCCATCTAGTTTTGCCACCAGAGAGAGAACAGTGCTTTTGTTGACACACAGGTGTACCTGATTTTCAATCATATTATTTCTGCAGGATCTCAGTTGGGGGTACCAGGGATTTATGGCAAAGACAGAAATTATTATTAAGTCCATTCTACTTTTCTAGAAGCATCATGAGACTACAGATAAAAAGAGTAAATGCTATTTTGCTTTTCTTATAAATAATAATTTTTCTAAGTGACTATGACCAATGCTATTATTGCCACTCATTCATAATCTATTTTATGCCCAGACTGTCAGGGTACAAAATTGCTTCAGGTCAAAGTTAGTAAGTTAGAATTGTGGAATACATATTTATATTTCAGAAGAACTGAATCACTGTTAAATTCTATGTTTATGAATTATAAATGTCAACAAAAAATCACTTAATCTTTAGTGTAGGCAAGTAATCATTGTACAAAGCATCTTAGGTAGCCCATGTCTTGAATCTGCAGCGTATCAGAATGTAATATGTATTATGTGCTGGCTGTTATTCCAGACGTATGTTCTCTTTAAAAAAAAAAAAAAAAAAAACCTGCAGTCAGTTATTTCAAATTTAAAATTTCTTATTGAGTGTTCCAGAATTAGGACATACAGTGATGGATGGAGATATAATTTAGAGCAAATAATTTAATTCCTTACAAAATATGGTCATTCATTTAAAGATCATTTAATTCAGCTGTCTGATTATAACAGGGAAAATCTCTAAACCACAGGAAGATTTCCTTGTTAAAAATCATGTGACAAGTTACTGTAGTAGCTAGAAAAAAACATTTATGTTCTTGACCCACTCCCAAGTTAGTTTTTTGTTTGTTTCCCTACAAGAATATAGCCTACCATGCTAAAAAGTGAATGAAGAAAATACATTAACTTGTGGTCGGTGGTCTGTAAAGGAACTTTCCAAACATCTCAACTACCTTTGCCTTTTCTTTCATTGTTTTTATGTGCTATTTCCTCTTTCTATCTCTGTTCTCATATATCTTGGCATTTTTAAAAAGTGAGAGTTCTTCAATAGGCTTCAGAAGTGACCATTAAGGAAGAGAATCTGAACACAATCTGTTCTGACACGTCTGCCAGCCTCTACACAGCAGTGGATGACATGTGAGCTGTGTGCTCAGTTAGTCGTGTCTGACTCTTTGTGACCCCAGGGACTATAGCCAGCCAGCCTCCTCTGTCTATGGGATTGTCCAGGCAGGAATACTGGAGTGGATAGCCATTCCCTTCTCCACAGCATCTTCCTGACACAGGGATCAAACCCATGTTTCCTGCATTGTCAGGTTAACTACCTTTGCCTTTTCTTTCATTGTTTTTATGTGCTATTTCCTCTTTCTATCTCTGTTCTCATATATCTTGGCATTTTTAAAAAGTGAGAGTTCTTCAATAGGCTTCAGAAGTGACCATTAAGGAAGAGAATCTGAACACAATCTGTTCTGACACGTCTGCCAGCCTCTACACAGCAGTGGATGACATGTGAGCTGTGTGCTCAGTTAGTCGTGTCTGACTCTTTGTGACCCCAGGGACTATAGCCAGCCAGCCTCCTCTGTCTATGGGATTGTCCAGGCAGGAATACTGGAGTGGATAGCCATTCCCTTCTCCACAGCATCTTCCTGACACAGGGATCAAACCCATGTTTCCTGCATTGTCAGGTGGATACTTTACTACTGAGCCACCTGGGAAGCCCATAGTAATGGACAGCAGAGTCTTATTTATCTAAAAATAAGATAAATATTGGAGAAGGCAATGGCACCCCGCTCCAGTACTCTTGCCTGGAAAATCCCATGGACAGAGGAGCCTGGTAGGCTGCAGTCCATGGGGTTGCTAAGAGTCAGACACGACTGAGTGACTTCACTTTCACTTTTCACTTTCATGCATTGGAGAAGAAATGACAACCCACTCCAGTGTTCTTGCCTGGAGAATCCCAAGGATGAGGGAGCCTGGTGAGCTGCCGTCTATGTGGTGGCACAAAGTCAGACACGACTGAAGCAACTTAGCAGCAGCAGCAGCAAGATAAATATTTACCTTTAAATATTTTGCAGTGGGCTCAACATTACTTGACACCTTGGGATTATTAGGCCTGTTATTTATAAACATATAAATGCAATTAAAGAAAAATTACATTAAATAAAGTTTTTTTTGTAAGTTTCTTCCTGTTGTGAATAGCAATGTATTTATTCTAAGACAGAAATAATTTTTGCTCAAATATTTTAGGTTAATATTTTCTTTTTTTAATTGTACTTTATTCATGGAAAGTGGAGCAAAGATGATTAGAGAAAATAACTAAAATAAACAAGAATAATGTAAACCAACAATAAAATAGTTTACACAAAATCTTTTCAGTCAAGGGCTGTGAAAGGTCTGAGATTTAACCTACTTAAAAGATGACAAGGTAGCCTGTAACAGGTTCATGGATTCTGGTGGAAGATAGGAGACTGTTAGGTTAGAGATGAAGAGCAATGCTTCTCATTCAGGGCAATAGCATTAACCTGAATATCAGCATTTTGTTGCAGCCTTTCCCACTCCCCATCCTGGCAGATTCACGTGAAACATAGATGTACAGATTTATCTGCTCATAGTTGGTTGCATTGAAGAAGAACACTGAGCTTAGAGAATCAGATTTTCTTTTAATGATCAACAGTAAGCACGCTTACTCTTTTCTCCAGGGATAGGAACTATAGTTCTATTCCAAGTTTGTTCACTATCCAAACATTATTAAAAAAAAATTCAGAAACAAAAGCACTCTCTACCTCACTTATAAGGCATACAAAAATGTGAGAGATACCTGGAGAATTGTTTTTCAACACCTTCTACCTTATAAAAATGTTTTCTTAAGACCTCCTTCTAAGATAAAGCAATTCTTTGAAACTTTTGGATGCAGAGAGTGGGAAAGTCAAAGAAATCCCACTGAAGAATAAGTTGTGTTATACGATTCTAATGAGGTAAGCTACAAAAGAAAAAAAAAATAATCAGTGTTCCAGACACTTGGATTTCTTCTTTTCCTCTTTATATGTACCACTCTCCTGGCTTCTCTGTAATTTTATTTCTAAAGGTCTGCACTAGCAATGCTTTTCAGAAAACTTCCTTTAGGATACTGATGCCACTTTGCCTCCACTTGCAGACAGTTGAAAGAGGCTGAGAGTTTGCGTTTCCTGATGGCTGCTCTTAGCCAGTGATTGACTGGTGCTTGAATTGAAAGCTCACTATGCTGCTAATCAAGAAAAACACTGAAGTGAAGCCTACACTTCCAAGTTTGCCTGAGGGATCAGCTATATTTGCCCTCCATAAGATTTTCTGGAAATAATATTCTTTCTAACTTCTACTTCCCTTTATGTTTTCCCTATTACCTTCCTAGGTTCTCCTGAGAGCACTTTTTTAGTAAATCATCTTCACAAAAATTTTTGTTTTAGATTTTACTTCTTATTAACTATGCAAAAGCAGGGAGGAAAGATGAAGAGAATGATAGCTTGTTGTTTAGTCACCAAGTTGTTCGACTCTTTGCGACCCATGGACTGCAGCATGCCAGGCTTCCCGGTCCCTCACCATGTCCCGGAGTTTGCCCAAGTTCATGTCCATTATTAGTTATGTCCATTATTAGCTTCCACTGCAGCTGCTGCTGCTCCTAAGTCACTTCAGTCATGTCCGGCTCTGTGCGACCCCGTAGACAGCAGCCCACCAGGCTCCTCCATCCCTGGGAAGAATACTGGCAAGAATACTGAAGTGGGTTGACATTTCCTTCTCCAGTGCATACACGCATGCTAAGTCACTTCAGTCATAAACGACTACTGACTGCTTATTATTTTCCAACACTGTGTAAGCCCTTGGTTTGATTGTCATAACAACTCTGTGAGGTAGGTATTATTATTCCATTTTACTTAGGAGAAACAGAGATTCAGGGAGATTAATTTGCCCAAGTCCCATTGATTGTAATGGTAGAGCCCAGTTCCAAAGCCATCTTCATCCACTCTGTGTCTAAATGCTATGGAGATTAGGAAATCTAGTTTAAATTTCATTCTTCTGAATTTTGCTCTTGAGCTAAAAAAGCAGCTCTGAATAATATTTTCGTGAACTTTTTGTTGACTCTGTTCATAGATAATGCTTCCTAGATGCTACTGATGTCACTCTATTCTATAGTCATATACTCCAGCTAAGAGCAATTTTATAATCAGTGTTCCTCAAATATTATGGTAACTGAAAATGCAAGAATCCTTGGGTCCATCAAGAGGTAGGAATTCTTGAGTCAAGCTTATAGAAAATCCAGATCTACTAGTTTTAAACCTACAGGTTCTGATGGGAAGAGTTCTCTATACAGCTCAGAGAACTGCAATTGCATCATGGAACTGAATTATGGAAAGTCAAAGGAAGTGAAAGAGAGCAGCTATTAATACTTTAAAATAGATATTTATTTATCCTAATATAGTGTGATACATTGGAAAATATTTGTGAATTCAGTTTCAGTATTCCAATGCTGTTTTTTGCTATATACTCTCTTTGTGTTTTCTCTTTTCCCCTTATTTCCAGTGTAGATATACTTCAGTAGGGGGTACAAGGATGGATCCTTAGAAAATGTTGGATCGCCTAACCTATATTTGAAAGCTTCTAATGAGGTCCCCAACTTTCCTGCATACTGCCATAGATGTAGCTCTGTGAGCAGAGGCTATTCTGATGAACTGCTGTAAAGTGTCCAAGAACTCAGACTTTGAGCCCAGGGATGCTCTCAACACGCATTCATATCTTTAAGTTAGTTTGTAAGGAATGTTGTGTGCTCAGTCGCTCAGTCATGTCCAGATTTTTGCAACCCCATGGACTGCAGCCTGCTAGGCTTCTCTGTCCATGGGATTTTCCAGACAAGAATACTAGAGTGGGTTGCCATTTCCTTTTTCAAAGGATCTTCCCGACCCAGGGATCAAACGCACGTCTCTTGTGTCTCCTGCATTGACAAGCAATTTCTTACCACTGAGTCACCTGGGAAGTCCATGTGAGGAATGTAAATTGCAAACAATTCAGTTCATTTTAGTCGCTCAGTCGTGCCTGACTCTTTGTGACCCCATGGACTGCAGCATGCCAGCTTCCCTGTCCATCACCAGCTCCAAATTGACTAATATATGACATAATTAATTGACAAACTGTCAAATTTTCAACTATTTATCATAATCTAGGACTTATTCATCTATAAAATTTAAAACTATTTTTATAGTTTTTTTACATAGGTTTATTGTTTATATAATGAAAATCAATGAATGTATAAAAAGATACATTTAATCAAAAATAACCATTTGCAATTGGATTGTCTTCTGATAATATGCAGAATGGCCTATTTTTTTTTTTTTAAATAATCTTTACAACCATTATTGAATCTTTTTTTTTTTTTTTTTTTGCATTTCATAGATATTCCAAAAGCATTTGTTTACCCTTTCTTGCTCACAGTTTTCTCTTAAACTTAGTGCAATCTGCCTTCTGGGCTCACCATTGTAGTAAAATTGCTATATTAAAACTGATAAACAAAAATTACTTAGGCCATTAAATGAAAAATGCATGGTTCTCTTTTTCATAAGCACCTAGTGATATTGACAATTCTTAGCATACTTTACTTTTTATTTAACATTGTCTTTGCCATTTTTCTCATGGTACTATGTTTCTCTAGTTTTCACTCTACCTCTGTGGAATCCTCTCTGTTTTCTCCATAGTTTCCTTTTCCTCTTTCCAAGCTTCAATATTGCTTGTATTCTAATTTCAGGATCCATTTTTCTCTTTATACATTCTCCTTGGGGCTAATCTCAAGTCTTCCAAGACTTTAATTAAAATCATCAGGGTGAAAATTTCTAGATAATTTTTTAGTAGATATCTCTTTTGAATATTAGGCCTGTGTAGTAGTTTCTCTTTTAAAAGATCTGTATTTCTGTCTCAGAGTGATTAAATTCTTCATTTTCTATGAAACTGAAGCCCAAGGCATAATGGGAACCTATTCTACATGTGCCATTGTAATTATCTTCACTGCAGTTGATAATTTGCTTACCAAGATTCAAATTTATTTATTCTCAAATCGCTTTGTGCATGTTGCATTTATTACTGCAAGTACATAACATAATTTAATTCAGTGGTAAGCCAAATGATGAAACTTGAGTAGATAGAGACCAAGTTTATTCCCACAACAATGAAACTTAATACTTTAGAAATTCCAAATTAAGGTGAGTTGCTAAATAAATGATGTCAAGTATGACATGGGTATGGTAACAATGTAACACTGGAGAAAAATAGGTAAAAGAAATATATTGTTTTGTTCAGGAGTGCACTTTAAATAAATGTCTAGAAGTCATGTATTCTTTGACCACAGATTATACAAGAAAGGGCTTCCCTGGTGGCTCAGACAGTAAAGAATATGCCTGCAATGTGGGAGATTTACACACCATTATATGAATATACCATAGTCTGTTTATATGTGCTAAGTCGCTTCAGTTGTGTCCTACTCTTTGCGACCCCATGGGCTGTAGCCTAACAGGCTGCTCTGTCCATGCAATTCTCCAGGCAAGAATACTGGAATAGTTTGTCATCTCCTTCTACAGGGTCCTTCCTGACGCCCAGGGTCTGTTTATATAGCTAAGGGCATATTAGTTGCTTCCTGTTTTGGGTGATTATACTGCTGTAAGCATTCACATGCAGGTTTTTGTATACACAGATCTTTCCAGCTCCATTGGCTTTCTATTCTGTTCTGTTGATCTATATGTCTGTTCTTTTGCCAGTACCACACGATGTAGATTACTGTAGCACTTCTCCGATAGCTCAGTTAGTAAAGAATCCACCTGCAACGCAGGAGACCTCAGTTCAATTCCTGGGTCGGGAAAATCCTCAGGAGAAGGGATAGACTACACACTCCAGTATTCTTGGTCTTTCCTTGTGGCTCACCTGCTAAAGAATCTGCTTACAATGTGGGAGACCTGGGTTTGATCCCTAGGTCGGGAAAATCCCTTGGGAAAGGGAAAGGCTACCCACTCCAGTTTCTGTACTAGAGTGTACTGTACTATTTCCATGAACTACGTAGATCTTGGGGTCACCGAGAACTGGACACAACCGAGCAACTTTCACTTTCACTTTAAGGTCAAGTAGTCATTTCTCCAACTTTCTTCTTCAAGATCATGCTGACTATTCTGGATCTTTTGCTTTCCATATAAAATGTAGAACATTGTCAATATGCCCAAAATAACTTGCTGGTATTTTGATTGCAGGGTGCTAAATCTATAGATCAAGGAAGGGAAATTGACATCTAAATAATGTGTCTTCCTACCCATGAATATAAAAAGCCTATTTATTTAGACCATCTTGATTTCTTTAAACTGGGCTTTGTAACTCCCATCTATAAATCCTGTATTTATTTGTCAAATTTATAGACAGATATTTCTATTTGTATGGTGCTAATGTAAGTAATTGCTATTGACTGAATCGTGTCTTTCCAAATTCATAGGTTGAAGCTCTAACACACACTGTGACTGTATCTGGAGATGGTACCTTTAAGGAAATAATTAAGGGTAAATGAGGCTATAAGGATTGGGTCTTCTTCCAACTTAGCCTTATAAAAATTGGAATAAATGTCAGGAGTATGTACACAAAGAGGAAAGGCCATGAGAAGATGCCTCCCAGTCAAGGAGAGAGTTCGCAGGAGAAACCAGTTCTCCTGGCACCTTGATCTTCGACTTCCAGCCTCCAAAACTATGAGAAAATAAATTTATATTGTTAAAGCCCTTCCATATAGTATTTTGTTATGATGACCCAGAAGTCTAATAAGTGATGTTTTGCTCTTAATTTCAAATTCCAGTTACTCATTTCTGGTGTTTAGAAAAGCAATTAATTCTTTAAATTTATTGATTTTTAATTGAAGGATAATTGCTTTACAATATTGCATTGGTTTCTGCCAGACATCAACATATATATGCCATAGGTATACATGTCTCCTCCTCTTGAACCTCCTTCCCACCTTCCATTCCATCCCACCACTCTAGGTTTTCATAGAGCCCTGGTTTGAGTCCCTAGTCATACAACAAATTCCCACTAGCTATATGTTTTACATATAGTGATGTGTAAATTTCCATGCTACTCTCCATGCGTCCCACCCTCACCTTCCCTGCCCCCTGCAATTGACGTTTATATACTAACCTTATACACTACAATCTCACTACAATCATTTATTAGAACCAGGATTTTTTTGTGATTGATAAGTATCTTCTACATACACAATCACGGCATTTGTGAGCAAGAAGTTTTATTTTTTCTTCCCCAATCTTCATATCTTAACTTCCTCTCCTTGCCTTATTGCAATAACTAGAACTAGTGGTACAATGTTGAATAAAAGTCCTAGAGAGGGTTATCCTTGACTTGTTCCTGATCTTAGGGGGAAAGCATCCTGTTTCTCACCTTAATTATGATGCTATCTACATTATTTTAAATAAGTGTACCACAGTAGTGGATTTAATCTTCATCTTTCCCCATCTTTTATCTATTTACATTTCATGTTTCAGGTTGAAAATTTTCCATTGACATGTTTTCAAGCCCATTGGTACTTTCTTTTGCCATTTCCAGTCTACTAATGTGATTATGAACATCATATTTTCATTTCCATTAAACATTTTTTGACTTTTTTAGCATTTCCTTCTGATCTTCACTTTGAGTTTCCAGCTCTCTGCTTACATTACCTGTTTGTTTGCATGTTGCCTACTTGTTTTCATGAGCACCTTCAGCATATTAATCATAATGATTTTAAATTCTCTAAATTCATTCTAAAATCAGTTTCATATCTCACTCTGGTTCTGATGCTTTGTCTCATGTCTTTTTATCATGTGTTATATTGTGCTGTTGCTGTTATTGTTGAGAATTGCACATGATTTATCAGGTAACGTGAGACTTTATGTTAATCTGGGAAGGTGCTGAACTGTGTTTAATATTTTTTATAGATGTAGGTGCCAGAGGACTCAGTCTCTTCATGTATAATTTTATCTCCCTATTTTCTTTGAATTTCCTTAAGAACTTCTTAAACGGAATTCGTATCTTAAGCTCTTTCAGTAATAATCCACTGTTATTATTCTGAAGCCCTGTTGATGTAGTGTTAAGATATGGGCAAAGAGAAGCATAAAAGTATCTTATAGTTAAATCTCAGTTTTAGTTGGCCTGAGTTACTAGGCTAAGATGCAGAAGCATTTCAAAACCTTTTTCTTCCCCCCGTACATAAACTATGATGGACAGAGGAGTTGGGAGCTGTCTAATTGCCCTTCCTCCAGGTCAGATAATGCTCTGGTAAAGCAGTTTCCCCTGAAGGGACAACTTTTGTTATAGAGACAGCTCTAGGCATATTTCAAAATGCTTACTTATTTTCTAGGTGCATTTCAAAATGGATACTTTTCTCCTCCTCCTGACCAAAATATTAGGGATATTTCTCCAGTGAGCTACTGGTGGGGTTGCTAGAGGTAAAATTTATAAAGTCTCAGGGGGACACTTCTAAGATTGGGCCCCGAGAAGTTCTAGTCAAGCTACTGTCAAGTCCATGGGGTTGCATAGAGTTGGACATGACTAACTGAGGAGCACTAACGCTGTCAAGTCAGTACATCCTCAGCCTGCACAAATTCTTCAAAATGACTGTGAAAGTGTTCCATCAGTTCATGGCTTCAGCTGCTTCAGTTCCAGGTAAGCTTATCCTGATCACAGCTGTTCTTGTCTTTATCTGGCTGCTTCTCTAGATTTCTGGAAGACTATTTGTCCCATGGCCTCAATTCTCCAGAGGATCTAAACAAAAGTTGGTGACTTGGGGTCTGCTGAATGTTTATCTTGTTGTGAGAATGACAGTGAAGATACATACTCACAAAAAGAAAAAGCAACTAAAACAAAAAAAAACCCACTAAAGATTGTTATCAAACCACAAGAATTTCCAACTTTTAAACTGATGGAACTCAAGCCAGAAGTCTGTAAAAGGGTGTTTTAATCTCAGTTTTGTTTATCAGTGGTGAAACTATATGCAATAACTCATGAAGAAATCATATGTGAGTAAATGGGCTTCCCTGGTGGCTCAGATAGTAAGTATCTGCTTGCAATGCAGGAGACCTGGGTTTGATCCCTGGATTGGGAAGATTCCCTGAAGAAGTGAATGACAAGCACCTTCAGTATTCTTACCTGGAGAATTCCATGGAAGAGGAGGCTGGTGGGCTATAATCCATGGGGTGGCAGAGTTGGACATGACTGAGTGACTAAGTACACACACAAGTCCATTGAATCTGTGATTCCATCCAATCATCTCATCCTCTGTTGCCCAAAGACAACTCAGTTAGCTATAGACAAAGGTCAATATTCTTCATACGACTTGGAAGTCCCAAGGCTAAGCTTATATTAGGCTTAACTGGAGTCCTTTTCTCGAGCACCATAGTTAGGGATTTGTTTCTGCTATTCTAGTAGGATGGGAAATGAAGCATGATGTTTGGCATCCCAAAAGGACCATATGCATGCCAAATATCAGTTTATTATCTCAGTTTCAAATCCAGTGTTTTCTCCCCATTTTGCTATAATGGAGCTAGATTCGGAGCCTTTTTCCTTGGCATAGAGCAAGATGTTTACTTTTGTCAGCACATGGTGATGTAGATATAGAACTAAAGAAAGGGCATCTCTTCCTATTCCAGTGTACTTCTATTTTTATTTTTCCTCCTCCTCTCACTACTGCCAGTATTGCATATTGGGGAACATTCTGTTACATTCCACCCGGCTGGAAGCCTAGAGAAAGTAGTCCCTCAGTGAAATTACAGCTTTGGCCTTAGCTCAGTGACACCCTCAATGAAGCTATCCCTGAACTGACACTGCACATACATACTATATGTCACCCAGCCAGCACATGAGCTCTTGACACTTCCATTTCTTTCTTGCATCTGCCCTCCAACCTTGGCCTACCTCAGTCTAGAAGTGTTCTCTTCTGGTTGGCATCTCACTTGCATCCCAGCAACAATCCACCTGAAGGTTGTTTTCTATTTTCCAGTCAGTCTCCTGTATATTAGCCTTGACCCATCTGCACACTAGAGGCTATTTCCTGCTTGTTGATGACTGCACACTAGTTCTTACCTGGAACAAGTCAGAAAGCATCTAGTGTAGTAGGCTGTAGCCACACGTCTCCAACGAGGTCTGAATCCCAGGTTCGGAACTGGGACTTCACTCCAAGTTTGTTCCATTTTTGAGGTACTCTCTGGGATTCCTAGGCTGTTCATTAGAGCCCCTAGAGAAACTTCATAGTCTGCCCTTGTTATAGTTAAATAATTTTTCTTATTAAACTATCCCTATATGAATTTGTGATTTATGTCTTCTGGTTGTACTCTCATTGTTACAATGTATCATGAAGATGAAGTAATTCCTAAAGGATAAGTTCAGAAAAACTATAATGTAATTTTTACATAATTTCTGATTTAAAAGTCACCATTATATGAAAGGGCTTCCTAGGTAGTTCAGCTGGTAAACAATCCACCTGCAATGCAGGAGACCCTGTTTGATTCCTGGATTGCGAAGACCCCCTAGAGAAGGGCATGGCAAACCCACTGCAGTCTTCTTGCCTGGAGAATCCTCATGGACAGAGGAGCCTGGTGGGCTACAGTTCATGGGATCATAAAGAGTCGGACACAACTGAGGGACTAAGTACAGAACATTACGTGGAATTATTAGATTATATATAAAAGAATATTGTTATTTCTTTTATATATTGTTTTCCTCTTATTGATATATTTTAACCATAAGTCTGTTTTTTCAGTGCTAAAATCAAATATTTTTAAAAATACCTTTTCTCCTGTGAGTGCCATGTTTAACAATGTTTCTTTCTGTTGTATCCACTATAAAGAAAGAAAGAAGGACATGTTCATAGCTAGACATAAACATTTATGAAGAGTATGTATGGGAAGAAATAATTGAATCTCTAAATTCCTAAAGTCTGCATATTCATATAAAATCCATACCTATTTGGACAATTCTGTTAAGAATCATTTCTTTATCAATTTTCACACATTTAATTTTTTGTCATGGGCTATTTTGTTGAATAGTTTCACAAATTACTTTTTCTTAATTCCTGACAGAGTAACCAATGAAAAAGTGCTAAATTTTTCTTTGTTCTTTTTCCATTTATACCAAATTTCTACTGTATGTTTAAGAATCATCTGTTCCTTAGACTTTTTTGTCATCTCATTTCTTTTATTAACAATCTAGTAATTAGATATTCTCTGATGATCATTTTAAAATAAAGAAAATTGTTTTCTCCACCCTTCTCCTGTCTAGGGGATAGCTTGCAGAAAGGGAGACATGAGGGCAGAGCCACTGCCGGGGGTTGGTGTCCAGAGGTGTCCTGTAGCTCTGTGTTAAAGGGGCAGAGCCTGATTAGACGGTGGGTGGGGAATCCAGATTGGCATTTTTCGGGAGCAGGAGGTAAGCGAGGATGACCAGCAGGTACTTGGGGGAATGCTTGGTGCTGCTGATTTTTGGAAAAGTTAGTTTTCGGCCCTTGTTGGGATATCACCTCACGCAGCTCAGATGGCTGTCATCTAGAGGTCCACAGATGATAGGTGCTGGGGAGGGTTGGGGGAGTCGTGTACTGCTGGTGGTGAGTGTGAACTGGTGTAGTCACTGTGGGGCAGTGTGAAGGTTCCTTAGAAGACTGAAGGTGGAGCTGCTATGTGGTCCAGGAGGCCCAATCCTTGGTTTATATACCGAAGTAACAGAGGACTCTACTTGTAGGGAATGCATACACCCTGGTGTTCCTGTGGCAGTGTTAGCAGGGGCTGTGGGATGGGAGTAGCCCAGAACTCTTCAGTACATGGTGGGCTGCGGATGATGTTGTGTAGGGGTAAGGGGAATGTTACTTGGCCATGAGAGGGAATGGGGTATTGCTGTTTGTGGGGCATGAATGGACTCAAAGTGTATTTGCTTGGTGGGATAGGTCAGAAAAAGAGGGGCAGTGCAGTGTCATATTGCTTGTGTGTGTGTGTGTGTGTGTGTGTGTGTGTGTGTTTGTGTAGTCTAAGAATGATACAGATGAATGTGTGTGCTGTTAAGAGTGGGAGAAGACAATGGCACCCTACTCCAGTACTCCTGGAAAATCCCATGGATGGAGGAACCTGGAAGGCTGAAGTCCATGGGATCGCTAAGAGTCGGACACGACTGAGTGACTTCACTTTCACTTTTCACTTTCATGCATTGGAGAAGGAAATAGCAACCCACTCCAGTGTTCTTGCCTGGAGAATCCCAGGGATTGGGGAGCCTGGTGGGCTGCTGTCTATGGGGTCACACAGAGTCGGACACGACTGAAGTGACTTAGGAGCAGCAGCAGCGGTTAAGAGTAGATTTGGAGACATGGAGGGCAGCCTTGTGGTTGTGGGGTGGGGAAGGAGAGAGGGACTGATGGGGAGTGTCAGATTGACTACTGTACATAGGGTGGATGGGTGGTGGGGATTTCCTGTATAGCAGGGAATCAAATTCAACATCTTGTGATGACCTATAAAGGAACAGGATTTGAAGAAAGAATAACTGGGTCATTTTGTTATGCACTTGATCCTAGGACAGTGCTGTAGAAGTAACCTATAAAAAATGTCTTTTTTTTTTTAATTAAAAGTTTTCCTACACAACAAGAAGTTTTCACATATGTAACAATGAATTACAAACATTACAAATATATGTAATGATGATTTATAAACATTGCTTGGGTCCCTTACAAAATCTAATGAGGAAATTTTCTGCCTTGCCTGCCCAAAGAAAGTTCACTCTGATAATACAGAGGGTTTTTCTTCTCTATTTCAATAGCTTGTCGACTAAGTTTCTGAGTTATTAGTCATATAGTATTGACAGAAATAAGAATCCAAGATGCTGTCTCATAAAGTATTAGTAGAAATTGACTGTCATGATATGTGCATGGGTGTGTGAGAAAATGATTTTTTTGGCCTATAACTTGTCTCTCTCCCACTTCTGCAGGATGTCTAATGCAAGATGCTTTCTCACTGTAATCCATATTCAGTGATTATCTTGACATATGGCACAACAATAATTTAACATTTTAGTGGCCATCCTGGTATGGTTTTGGCATCTCACATATCAGACACCTAACAAAACCCTTAGAAAAGAAGGGAGAGCAAGTGAGCAACTATCAAAAGAAAGTTAATTTTTTGTTATTATGCTGAGGCTTTAAAATGAAGCTCTCAATCTAGAATATCTTCCCTCAAAGACTACACATTAAAAAGATCATACACCATGACCAAGTGGGCTTTATCCCAGGGATGCAAGGATTCTTCAATATCCGCAAATCAATCAATGTAATACACCACATTAACAAATTGAAAAATAAAAACCATATGATTATCTCAATAGATGCAGAGAAGGCTTTCGACAAAATTCAACATCCATTTATGATAAAAACTCTCCAGAAAGCAGGAATAGAAGGAACCTACCTCAACATAATAAAAGCTATATATGACAAACCCACAGCAAACATTCTCCTCAACGGTGAAAAATTGAAAGCATTTCCCCTAAAGTCGGGAACAAGACAAGGGTGCCCACTTTCACCACTACTAGTTTAATCCTATTCATATGGCTTATAGACCTTTTCCTACTCTCCTAAATATACATGGGAACTACCCTTTTACTCAAGATTTTTACAGAATGATGCCACGTTAGGGTTGACTTCAGAAGACTTTCAAAAAATATTTTAAAGTATCTCTGAGAGCTGACATAAAAGTAACCACTGTCATCTATTTTCATAAAAGGACAGAGACCAGAAATAAAGTATTTAATAGGAAAATAAATTGGAACAGAAATATTCTGACTTGAATAATCATTATCTCTCATGAAGACAAGTATTTTTTGAGGGTCTTAAAAAATGTCGATGTGTAACAAAACGAATACAGTATTGTAAAACAAAACAAACTAAAAAATAAAAATTAATTAAAAAAATAACACATTAAGAACAAAATCAAACTCTGGACAACAAAAACAACGACAAAAAAAAAATAGAAAAAAAATATATAAAGATCTTTGTATCCATCTAGTCAAGGCTATGGTTTTTCCAGTGGTCATGTATGGATGTGACAGTTGATCTATGAAGAAAGCTGAGTGCCGAAAAATTGATGTGGTGTTGGAGAAGACTCTAGAGAGTTTCTTGGACTGCAAGGAGATCCAACCAGTCCATTCTAAAGGAGATCAGCCCTGGGTGTTCTTTGGAAGGACTGATGCTGAAGCTGAAGCTCCAATACTTTGGCCACCTCATGTGAAGAGTTGATTCATTGGAAAAGACTCTGATGCTGGAAGGGATTGGGGGCAGGAGGAGAAGGGGACGACAGAGGATGAGATGGCTGGATGGCATCACCAACTCGATGGACATGAGTTTGAGTGAACCCCAGGAGTTGATGGACAGGGAGGCCTGGTGTGCTGCAATTCATGGGGTCAGAAAGAGTCGGATACAACTGAGCAACTGAACTGAACTGAACTGATATGAAACAAACATCTCTTACTAAGGGTACTTACAAATAGTGTAAGAAAAATGTCTCTGTCTCTGAAAGAGCCAATACTCTATATCAGAAAAACAAAGCACAAAATGTATAATGGCACAAATCTATTGTCTAGGAAAAACTCCCTTCTTCTCATTTACTCACTCTACACAGAATACTCAATACTACTCAACACTCAATACTACTCAAACACTCAGTACTACTTTAACTCTCATCACCAAATGTGTGGGTTTATTCCTACACTGACCATATCTCAGACACCAGTTGTCTTATAATTCGGTTTTGACGTTAACTGGAATTAGTAAAGACCTCTATGACTGCCCCACTACCACCACCACTTCAGATGCCAATTGAAAGTCCAGATTCCTGTCTTTCTGAGCAACTGGTTGTAAATCAGAGATTCCCACACCCCTCTAATTGAGTCTGATTATTTGCTACAGTAGCTCATAAAATTCAGGAAAACAATTTACCTACTAGATTATTATTTACCATAAAGGATATTAAATGATATGAATGAAGAATCAGATGAAGAGATAAACACATGAGGTTCAGAAAGGTCCTGAACATAGGAGCTTCTGGTCTCATGGAGTTGGGATGTACCACCCCTGCAGCAGGTGGATGTGTTCACCAACCCCAAAGTTCTCTGAACCCCACACTTATGGGATTTTTATGGAGTTTTCATCCGATGCGTGCCTGTGTGTGCACATGCTAAGTCACTTCAGTCATGTCGGACTTTTAGCAACCCCACAGACTATAGCCCGCTGATCTCTGCCTTTCGGGTTCTCCAGGCAAGATCACTGGAGTGGGTTGCCATGCCCTTCTCCAGAGGATCTTCCTGACCCAGGAACATACCTGCATCTCTTCTGTATCTCCTGCATGGGGGATATTTTACCACTAGCACCACCTGAAAAACTCCCTTTCATGGAAGATACATTAAAGACCGCTGGCTATTCAAAATTATCCAAAACTGATAAAAACTTAGGGAATTTCTAGGACTGATTGGATATTGTAGACACTGAGTACTCAAATTTTCTGAAATAGTAAAATTTCATGTGATTTGACTAAGTACATTTTTTACACTTTGCCCATGCAATTTTTATATGCAATGTGGATTGAGAATCTCTATATTAGAATACAGTCAAAAGAGGACAGGTGAATAGAACAATGAAGCTTCAGTACCCAAAGACAGAATTTCCTATTATATGCTTTTTTTTTAATAAAAGAGCAGTTATATGATGATTGCCTTGCAGTAAACATCTGAATATTTTCCTGTAAGACATGAATCTTTTGTTCTTTGCCTCAGATTCGGCAGGTGAGTTTCTAACATTTGAAAGAGTTTTGAATAAGATTAACTTGTAGAATTTATCCTGTAAATGAACTACAGATTTCTATAGCAAACAATGATTTTGCTATGATATTAGTTGGATCTCTCACTTAGGAAAATGACAATTGACTTCTCAAAAATGGAGTTTCCTCTGGATACTTAAGAAATAATGAGAAGTTTTTACTTTTATTACATAATTTTTTCCCAAATTATATTGTGCCAACCAGTCCATTCTGAAGGAGTTCAACTGTGGGAATTCTTTGGAAGGAATGATGCTAAAGCTGAAACTCCAGTACTTTGGCCACCTCATACGAAGAGCTGACTCATTGGAAAAGACTCTGATGCTGGGAGGGATTGAGGGCAGGAGAAGAAGGGGACGACAGAGGATGAGATGGCTGGATGGCATCACTGATGCAATGGATGCGAGTCTGAGTGAACTCTGGGACTTGGTGATGGACAAGGAGGCTTGGCATGCTGCGATTCATGGGGTCGCAAAGAGTCAGACACGACTGAGTGACTGAACTGAACTGAACTGATTGTAAAGTTTTTCTAATTTTTATAGAGGTTTTTGCTGGTGATTTTATGTGTAATATATTACCCATAAAGAAATAATAATATTAATAATAATTATTAAAAGTAACATCTCTAAGCATATAAAATGCCATTGAGTAATTTAGCTATACTTTTTAGATTTATTTTTGTTGTTAATGTGCCTTTTTATGAATTAAAAAAGTAAAATAAAATTTCCATTTAATATAGAAAACAAAAATGTAATGGTCATTTCTTCTTCTCATCAAAACTTACCAATAACTTATCAATAACTTCAGATATGCAGATGACACCACCCTTATGGCAGAAAGTGAAGAGGAGCTAAAAAGCCTCTTGTTGAAAGTGAAAGAGGAGAGTGAAAAAGTTGGCTTAAAGCTCAACATTCAGAAAACGAAGATCATGGCATCTGGTCTTATCACTTCATGGGAAATAGAAGGGGAAATAGTAGAAACAGTGTCAGACTTTATTTTTTTGGGCTCCAAAATCACTGCAGATGGTGACTGCAGCCATGAAGTTAAACGACGCTTACTCCTTGGAAGAAAAGTTATGACCAACCTAGATAGTATATTCAAAAGCAGAGACATTACTTTGCCGACTAAGGTCTGGCTAGTCAAGGCTATGGTTTCTCTTGTGGTCATGTATGGATGTGAGAGTTGGACTGTGAAGAAGGCTGAGAGCCGAAGAATTGATGCCTTTCAACTGTGGTGTTGGAGAAGACTCTTGAGAGTCCCTTGGACTGCAAGGAGATCCAACCAGTCCATTCTGAAGGAGATCAGCCCTGGGATTTCTTTGGAAGGAATGATGCTAAAACTGAAGCTCCTGTACTTTGGCCACCTCATGCGAAGAGTTGACTCATTGGAAAAGACTGTGATGCTGGCAGGGATTGAGGGCAGGAGGAGAAGGGGACGACAGAGGATGAGATGGCTGGATGGCATCATGGACTCAATGGATGTGAGTCTGAGTGAACTGCAGGAGTTGCTAATGGACAGGGAGGCCTGGCGTGCTGTGATTCATGGGGTCGCAAAGAGTCGGACACGACTGAGTGACTGAACCACACAGAAATGTGGCCGAGAGGAGCTAGCCCACGTCCAAGGTCAAGGGCGGCAGCTGAGAGTGCCAGGCTGTGATGGCGCAGGTGCGGCTGAGAGGAGCTACCCCTTGTCCAAGGAGTGGTGGCTGTGCAAGCACAAGAGGGCCAGGAGGAGCTACTCCAGGTTCAAGGTCAGGAGGGGCCGGCAGTGTGGAGATACCCCTTGTCCAAGGTAAGAGAAACCAAAGTAAGACAGTAGGTGTTGTGAGAGGATATCAGAGGGCAGGCAGACAGAAACCATAATGACAGAAAACTAGCCAATTGGATCACATGGAGCACAACCTTGTCTAACTCAATAAAACTAAGCCATGCCTTGTGGGGCCACCCAAGATGGGTGGGTCATGGTGGGGAGGTCTGATAAAATGTGGTCCATTGGAGAAGGGAATGGCAAACCACTTCAGTATTCTTGCCTTGAGAACCTCATGAACAGTATGGAAAGGAAAAATGATAGGATACTGAAAGGGGAACTCCCCAGATCAGTAGGTGCCCAATATGCTACTGGAGATCAGTGGAGAAATACCTCCAGAAAGAATGAAAGGAGGGAGCCAAAGCAAAAACAATACCCAGTTGTGGATGCGACTGGTGATAGAAGCAAGGTCTGATGCTGTAAAGAGCAATATTGCATAGGAACCTGGAATTCAGGTTCATGAATCAAGGCAAACTGGAAGTGGTCAAACAGGAGTTGGCAAGAATGAACATCGACATTCTAGGAATCAGAGAACTAAAATGGATTGGAATGGGAGAATTTAATTCAGATGACCATTGTATCTGCTACTGTGGGCAAGAATCCCTTAGAAGAAATGGAGTAGCCATCACGGTCAACAAAAGAGTCTTAAATGCAGTACTTGGATGCAGTCTCAAAAGCAACAGAATGATCTCTGTTCATTTCAAAGGTAAACCATTCTATATCACACTTATCCAAGTCTATGTCCCAACTAGTAACGCTGAAGAAGCTGAAGTTGAACGGTTCTATGAAGACCTACAAGATCTTTTAGAACTAACACCCAAAAAAGATGTCCTTTTCATTATAGGGGACTGGAATGCAAAAGTATGAAGTCAAGAAACAGATGGAGTAACAGGCAAATTTGGCCTTGGAATATGGGAGAAGCAAGGCAAAACTAACAGAGTTTTCCCAAGAGAACACACTGGTCATAGCAAACACTCTCTTCCAAAAATACAAGAGAAAACTCTACACATGGACATCACCAGATGGTCAACACCAAAATCAGATTGATTCTATTCTTTGCAGCCAAAGATGGAGAAGCTCTATACAGTCAGCAAAAACAAGACTGGGAGCCAACTGTGGCTCAGATCATGAACTCCTTATTGCCAAATTCAGACTGAAATTGAAGAAAGTAGTGAAAACCACTAGACCATTCAGATATGACCTAAATCAAATCCCTTATGATTATATAGTGGAAGTGAGAAATAGATTTAAGGGGCTAGATCTGATATATAGCATGCCTGATGAGCTATGGACGGAGGTTCATGACATTGTACAGAAGACAGGGATCAAGACCATCCCCATGGCAAAGAAATGCAAAAAAAGCAAAATGGCTGTCTGAGGAGGCCTTACAAATAGCTGTGAAAAGAAGAGAAGTGAAAAGCAAAGGAGAAAAGGAAAGATACAAGCATCTGAATGCAGAGTTCCAAAGAATACCAAGGAGAGATAAGAAAGCAAGCCTTCCTCAGTGATCAATGCAAAGAAATAGAAGAAAAGAACAGAATGGCAAAGACTAGAGATCTCTTAAAGAAAATTAGAGATAGCAAGGGAACATTTCATGCAAAGATGAGCTAAATAAAGGACAGAAATGGTATGGACCTAACAGAAGAAGAAGATATTAAGAAGAGGTGGCAAGAATACACAGAAGAACTGTACAAAAAAGATCTTCATGACCAAGATAATCACGATGGTGTGACCACTCACCTAGAGCCAGACATCCTGGAATGTGAAGTCAAGTGGGCCTTAGAAAGCATCACTACAAACAAAGCTAGTGGAGGTGATGGAATTCCAATTGAGTTACTTCAAATCCTGAAAGATGATGCTGTGAAAGTGCTGCACTCAATATGTCAGCACATTTGGAAAACTCAGCAGTGGCCACAGGACTGGAAAAGGTTAGTTTTCATTCCAATCCCAAAGAAAGGCAATGGCAAAGAATGCTCAAACTACCACACAATTGCACTCATCTCACACACTAGTAAAGTAATGCTCAAAATTCTCCAAGCCAGGCTTCAGCAATGTGTGAACCGTGACCTTCCAGATGTTCAGACTGGTTTTAGAAAAGGCAGAGGAACCAGAGATCAAATTGCCAACATCTGCTGGATCATGGAAAAAGCAAGAGAGTTCCAGAAAAACATCTATTTCTGCCTTATTGGCTATGCCAAAGACTTTGACTGTGTGGATCACAATCAACTGTGGAGAATTCTGAAATAGATGGGGAATACCAGACCCCCTGACCTGCCTCTTGAGAAACCTGTAT
Source organism: Aepyceros melampus (assembly GCA_006408695.1). NCBI lineage: Eukaryota > Metazoa > Chordata > Mammalia > Artiodactyla > Bovidae > Aepyceros > Aepyceros melampus. The sequence continues at coordinate 113,762 of SJXQ01006980.1, read as the reverse complement.
GCAGGTCAGGAAGCAACAGTTCGAACTGGACATGGAACAACAGACTGGTTCCAAATAGGAAAAGGAGTATGTCAAGGCTGCATATTACTATACTGCTTATTTATCTTATATGCAGAGTACATCATGAGAAACGCTGGGCTGAAGAAGCACAAGCAGGAATCAAGATTGCCAAGAGAAATATCAATAACCTCAGATATGCAGATGACACCACCCATATGGCAGAAAGTGAAGAGGAACTAAAAAGCCTCTTGATGAAAGTGAAAAAGGAGAGTGAAAAAGTTGGCTTAAAGCTCAATGTTCAGGAAACTAAGATCCTGATCATCCCATCACTTCATGGGAAATATATGGTGAAACAGTGGACACAGTGTCAGGCTTTAAAAATAAACAGTCAGACACAACTGAGCGACTGAACTGAACTGTGACTTTCCCTGTTTCCAAAGATCAGAGTCAAGCAGCTACCTATCAGGCAAAGAGAAAATTTAGAAACAAAGAAGGAACATCTTAGAAACTATTCAATTCAGTTCAATTGCTCAGTCACGTGAAACTGTTTGTGACTCCATGAACCGCAACACATCAGGCTTCCCTGTCCACTACCCACTCCCAAAGTTTACCCAAACACATGTCCATTGAGTCAGTGATACCATCCAATCATCTCATCCACTGTTGTCCCCTTCTCCTCCTTCCCTCAATCTTTCCCAGCATCAGGGTCTTTTCCAAAGAGTTGGCTCTTCGCATCAGGTGGCCAAAGTATTGGAGTTTCAGCTTCAGCATCAGTCCTTCCATTGAACACCCAGGACTGATCTCCTTTAGGATGGACTAGTTGGATCTTCTTTTAGTCCAAGGGACTGTCAAGAGTCTTCTCCAAGACCATAGTTGTTGAACAAGACCATCCACAATAGAAAAGAAACTATGATGCAGATATTATAGAAGGATCCTGGTTCTTCCTGAAGGAACATACATAACAATCTTTGGGTTCTTCTAGCAGAACTAAGGCCTCCACCTAAGTGGAGGATGATAACTTCAGGCTGAGTCCAAGATTCCTGGAGCATCACCCTGTTACCTTACCACCAAGGAATCAGAAGGAAGTCACACACCCTACAGCCTTCACCTGAAATTTTTCCTATAAAAATTTCTCCCAAAACCATTACTGAGTTTGGGGTTTTGCGGGCACACGCCAGAGGTTCTCACTTGCAACAAGTCTTTCTCTGTCCCAAATGCCTAAGGTTTTGTTTGTGTGACCACTTGAGCACAGGCCTTTGCATTCTGTAACATCTGTATCTTTTTACAACCAGCTTTGAGGATCTCTATTTCTGTCTTTCTTGGTCAATTTTTTTAATATATAGTGATATGTTAGTTTTTCTTTTATATTCATTAGCTTCTTAAACTTTAATTTTTCTTTTTGTTTGTTTCATTTAAAATTTAATGGATTTATTTATTTTTTAGGAATAAAGGCCATTTTTATGACATCCATAAATTGAATTTAAGCCACGATAATTTCCAACTTTCACCTTGTGCTTTTAATATTCATTTATTCTTTCATGCAGAAATTATTTTAGAAAAATTATGCTCAATTTTTTATATATCTCTAAATTGAGCTTCTTATTTTATTACATTTTGATCCGAATGGTCTTTGCAACATGTTTGTTTGGAACTTATTAAGTGTGTCTTTGTGATTTTTAATTTATAAATTAAATATCAAAATCAAGATTTTTATACAAATGGTCTATAAAGTTATGCACTCAATCCTCTGCCAAGTCAGTAAAAACAGTATTCCAGAGGTACAGAGTAAAATGTTATGGAACTTCTAACTTATTTTTAGAGCTCTTTACGATGGCCAGCTAGTACTTTTTGTGTAAATACTGTAAATGTGAGAGATAAAAGGTGATACTTGATAAACATTTGATCCTTTTTGTAGATTCTGATATTTTCAGCAATCAGGTTGTATATCTAAAGAAATAACTTGTCTATGATTATGTCCGAAATGTTAAACTTTTCCCTTTTCTTCTTTCTGAAATATGCTTCATCAGAGAGAGGACTTTCTACTAACACTAATACTATAAATATCCTTTGCCCTTTTTTGTGGGTAAAAGCAGAGATAATTAAGTTTAAGTTGTTCATCACCTCTCTTTATGTGTGGAGCTTCACAAGCACCCCATTATTGGTTAACTGCTTAATGCTGGAGGATGGGAATTCCTGACACCAAGTGACATCTCATTAGCATGAACAGCTGGAGCCTGAAATGGAAGGCACCATAGGGACTATTACCTGAAAAGATTTAAATAGCAAATACCTACCAGAATCTTTCTCACAGAAAGCAAAGCTCTGTGCACTCACATGTAAAGCCTCTGTATGCCTTAGACTAATATTTGTTTGAAATTTAAATGTTTTAAAGTCTCTTCATTGTAATGTCCTCTGCAAAATCTATCCAGGCCGGTTGCCTTGTTCCCTCTGTCTTATACTGTGGTATTATGAGCTTAACCTGGCTGGTGTATTTGATGTGGCAGGTCTCAGAATCTGTGTCAGTGGAGACCTCAGAGAAGCCCACACATTTTCTCATCACTGCTGTTGTGAGGCAGAAGGAAGCCAGCTGAATGTATTTGACTAGAAGATAATTAAACATTTGTCAGCCACATTTAAACAAGATTTCTGGCCCCAGAGTCTCTGGGCTCTAGAGATTCTTTTGAAGACCCTGAAATTATAGGTAATATATTTTGTACATATGTCTATTTTTTTTTTCAGAAGTAGATTCTCTTGAATTATATATATCCTGAAGTATTAAGATGTCCTCAAATAAGTATTACTGTTATATATCCTACCCTCCTCCAAGTATTAAGGACCCACCCTGTTATTTATTTTTTCAAATTAGAGAAAAATTATCTGCATTTTCAAAGAAAAAAAATAGATGTGACATATTCTTGAGGGGAATGAGCAGGCTTATCTGATAGAAAGGAAGAGAGAGAGTGGTTATTAATTTCATAAGGCAGAATTCACTGATACAGGTCAATAATGTCAGTGGGGGAATTTTTTAGCATCCTGCAATAAAATGAGAAAATACAATGTTCTCAATTTTAATGATTGTCTTTTAATCTGAGATTATAGTTTGCTGTATTTAAAATTTAAACTCTGATTCCTTTAATTGAATGATAGTGAAAATAGTTGTATAGGGTTTTTGTATATTTTTGTACTCTTATATGGTAAAATTCCTTTGTGGCTCAGCTGGTAAATAATCCGCCTGCAATGTGGGAGATCAGGGTGCGATCCCTGTATTGGGAAGATCCCCTGGGAAGGGAATGGCTACCCAGTCCAGTATTCTGGCCTCAAGAATTCTGTGGAGTATATAGTCCATGGGATCGCAAAGAGTTGGACATGACTGAGCGACTTTGACTTTCATGGTAAAATTCTAAAGAAAAGCCGTGCCCTATTTTTCAATCTTTTTTTTTTTTTTTTTTTTAAGCTGTGAAACTCGAAGCTTGGCCATTATTGCTCAATGTTATTCCCACTCCTATCAATGCCTTTCATACTGAGAGTCACTGCCTTAATCAGTCATTGGTCTTATGGTGATAAACCACTTGCCCAAGACTGAGTGGTTTCCTGGGACACAGGGCATGCGTTTTTCAGAAAAAAACACTCAATGAAAACCACAATAAAGCCAGTCAGTTTTTTTCACTGAGGGGAAAAAAAAAAAAACAGTGAAAATTACTGAAATCCATTGACATTAATAAAACTTGATGATTTAAACAGTCTTCTAGGTGATAGGCATATATGGCAGTGCATGAAAAATACATATCTGTATCTCAAGACAGCAGTATTATATAATGATATATTTTTTTTCTTGACTTATTTTATAACTTCTAAGTCATCATTTTGTGTGTGTCTGTGTGTGTTAGTCACTCAGTCATGTCCAACAATTTGATGATTGCTCAAATCATATTGCATTTTATACCTTCACCTAGGCTGATTCTGGGGCTTCTCTAATGGCTCAAATGGTAAAGAATCTGCCTGGACTGGGGGAGATCCAGGTTCAGTCCCTGAGTTGGGAAGATCTTCTGGAGAAGGTAATGGCTACCCACTCCAGTATTCTTACCTGAGAATTCCATGGACAGAGGAGTCATGGGGTCGCAAAGAGTTGGACACAACTGGGTGCTAACACTTTCACTTCCTGTCTGTTTGTTTTTTTTCCAAACCGATTCTATTGGTACACATTTCCTAAGCTTTCAAATATTAGATGCTTATGCTTGGGTCGTTTTCATGGGAAAAGATAGAAAATGCAGCAGTGTGATTCTCGATAATCTCTTACCTGTGATTTTACGTATTACTCAGTCATCTAGTACAGCCTGCTAACATATGTAAAAAATGCTTGCAAAATTTGTTCTTTTTCAACATGTGACTACAAAAAAACAGTCTTTGCCATTTTGAGATTGAAAAGATGAATTATTATGTCCTATGATTCACATTATTTGAATAACTAAGTGTGTAGATACATATGATTGCCATATTTACATAATTATCTACACAGTATATTATAGATGCTTATGCTTGGGTCATTTTCATGGGAAAAGATAGAAAATGCAGCAGTGTGATTCTCAATAATCTCTTACCTGTGATTTTACGTATTACTCAGTCATCTAGTACAGCCTGCTAACATATGTAAAAAATGCTTGCAAAATTTGTTCTTTTTCAACATATGACTACGAAAAAGCAGTCTTTGCCATTTTGAGATTGAAAAGATGAACTATTTTGTCCTATGATTCACATTATTTGAATAACTAAGTGTGTAGATACATATGATTGCCATATTTACATAATTATCTACACAGTATATTTTTAAGGTTTAAAGGGTTTCAAAGGAATATTAAGGATAATTTTATGTGTCAACTTAACTGGGCCATATTACCAACTATTAGAAGAAGTGAAATTTTAGTCACTCTGTCATGTCGAACTCTCTGGGACCCCATGAACTATAGCCCAGCAGGTTACTCTGTCCATGGAATTCTCCAGCAAGAATACTGGAGTGGGTAGCCATTCTCTTCTCCAGGGGATCCTCCAGACCCAGGGATCAAACTCAGGTCTCCTGCACTGCAGGCAGATTCTTTACCCACTGAGCCACCAGGAAATGTCAACTATTTGGGGAAACATTTTTCTGGATGTTGTTGTGAAAGTGTTTTTGAGTGAGATTAATGTTTAAATAGGTGTACTTTGGATAAAAGAGACTAGCCTCTGTTATGTGAGTGGGGCTCATTCAATCAGATGAAGGCCTTAACAGAACAAAGACTGATGTCTCCCAAGCAAGAGGGAATTTTTTCTACATTTTTCCTGCAAAATGCCTTTGGACTTGGACTGTGACTCTTCCTTGGAAGTCAAAACTGTCAATATACTCTGAAGATTTTAGACTTGACCTTCACGACTATGTGAGCAGCCAATTCCTTAAAATCTCTCTATGAATACACATCTTGCTGGTTCTGTTTTTCTGATGAGCCTTAACTCATGCAGCAAATATATCTTTAAGTCATTGTTGTTCAGGAACCATTATCTTACCAGCTCCCCATATTAAAGGGAGTGGAAATTTTTACAATGTATCAAAAGTGCAAAGTTATAGTTAAAAATTACTTTAAATTTGCTGTCCATTCACCTAAATAATGGGATAGTTTGACTGTCTTTTAGAAAGAGTGCCTGAATAGAACTCATGAAATATAAGAAAATAATGATTAAAAATCAAATATAAAAAATTGGAAATATCAGGATTCTAAATAAGTAGCTATTTGTTGGTATATCAATACCACACAGAATTTATGTGGACTTAACAGAGGTGTGGTTAGTGAACTTCAGCAAAGATTAAAGTTGGTGTTAATCCATATGAGACCTTAATGTATGAAAGAAACTGAGAATAAGAAAAGACTCTTTAAAAAAAAAAGGTTAGATTCAAACAAAGTTCAAAAACAAAGTATTCATTAACTATAAAAAGAAAAAGGAGTATATTTGAAGGATGGGAATTCTTAATGATTATTCTTGAGTATAGAAACTGAAAACTAACAAGACAGAATTTGACTAGTTTACAGCTCTACAGTCAAAGTATCTGTCTTGGTGATTGGAAACCTATTGGAAATACTTCAAACCATATTTTCAAGTTATGTTTTTATTATCCAATTACCAAGAGAGATGATTCACTGGAAAAGCTCCTGATGGTGGGAAAGATTGAAGGCTATGGGAGAAGGGGGCTATGGAAGATGAGATGGTTAGATAGATAGCATCACCCACTTAATGGACATCAATTTGAGCAGACTCCAAAAAATAGTGAAGAACAGAGGAACCTGGTATGCTACAGTCCACAAAGTCACAAAGAGTCAGACACAGTTTAGCGACTAAACAACAACCAAGAGAAGATAGGTAATGCTGGTTTGAGAGAAGAGTAAGTGTTAAAATAGAGTAATTGAAGAACACATTCTTTGATCAGAGACCTTCAGAAAAAGATAATCAAGAAAACCACATGACTATTGAGAAAATTTTCCAGGCCCAGTGCATAGTCTCAAGGACCTGAGTCAAGAACATACTTTGTGTGTTGAAGAACGAGGAAGCTGATTTTTAGAACAGAGTGATGAAATAGGAGATGTTGTCAGAGAACATGGGAAGGAAAGAATAAATGTAAGGTTTTGTGCAATTTTTAAGGGATTTTACTGTTTATAAAATGAGAAATAGCTGAGGGTTTTGAGTAGAGGTGTTACAGATCTTACTTTTTAAAAATATCTGCTCTGAACATTTTAAAATAAACATAAGTAATGATAAATATTTTATTGTACCTATCACTTACAACAAACAGATTAACTCCAGAATTGCCCTCAAGAGTAACACATTTAGAAAAAAATTTTTTTTGAATCTGTCTTTCCTTTAGCTCATCCTTTGTCTGACAAGAACCTTAATATCAGGCTCTATTCATGCAATTCACTGGCTTAAAAAGTCACTACTGATTTCTACAACAGCTAACCGCCATTTATTTGCTTGTTTTTCAACTACCACCAAATTAGTTTTATTCATTATGTTTCCATGATCAGAACTTTTTTCCACCTTCTTTCCCATCCAAAGACTTATAATTTCCAAGTTTTCTTTACCAACTACTCCTGTTTTCACCAGTACTGTTGTCTTTCAGCACTTTTATAACCATACCATTCTGGACCATACAATATTATAGAAACATTTCTTCCTTCCTCTTCTTTTTGTTCCCCCAGCTCTTGGCTTAACAGAGGGAAGGGAGACAGAGGTAATTCCCCATAGTACATGTCTCCCATGATGCCTAGCAAGTTTCAGTCTCCTTTATGGCAATATCTTTATTACAAACTGTTTTACCATCTTAGTATAAACATCACTTTTCCCTATGAATATTATTTGTTGTGTTCCAGTAAAATACTTATGTGGTTATTCTTAAATATTTACAAGAATTCAGGATACATGCCTAATATGATTTCAGTCATGCCCCCCTCTTTATACAATATAAAGAAAATATAGGTATGGGAACAATGGCAAAACAAGTCAACACTTTATTACTGGTTTGCTTTTAGCCTCATTATCCAATTTCAGAGCACTGTCAATTTGTCTAGGCCATTTGAAGGAAACCTTAATTAGCTAACTTAATCAGTTTGCATGTCCTAAAAGTAAAAGTAGTACAATCCCCCAATTTATAGCTTTTGCTAAATCCAAACATGAGACTTAAAACTTACTCAATGAAAAAAACAAGCATGCCTATTAATAAAAATGTGAGAGTTAGACCTAAGAAAGCTGAGTACAGAAGAATTGATGCTTTTAAACTGTAGTGTTGGAGAAGAGTGATGGAGAAGGCTCTTGAGAGTTGCTTGGACTGCAAGGAGATCAAACCAGTCAATCCTAAAGGAAATTGGTCCTGAATATTCAGAAGGACTGATGCTGAAGCTGAAACTCCAATACTTTGGCCACCTGAGGCAAAGAACTGACTCCTTGGAAAAGACCCTGATGTTGGGAAAAATTGAAGGTAGGAGGAGAAGGGGATGACAGAGGCTGAGGTGGTTGGATGGTATGACTCAATGGGTATGAGTTTGAGCAAGCTCGGGGAGTTGGTGATGGACAGGGAAGCCTGGGGTGCTATAGTCCATGGGGTCCCAAAGAGTCGAACATGACTGAGTGACTGAAATGAAACTGAATTAATAAAAACAGACTGACCCTTCGTTTGTGCTAGCGAGCCAGCCTGCCATGGGGAGGGTGGGTGAGAACTCCCACAGCCACTCACAATGGAGGAACTGGTGCAAGGCTTGAGGTGCAGCCGTGTGCATGGCTCCAGCTTGCTGATAACTCCCTCCTGGCCAAGGCCTATGTCACCAAGCAGGGCTTGCCTTGCTGGTTTCAGATCTTTAACAAGTGTGGGAAGAACAGGTGTACACTAGTGCGATCAGTCAGTGAGCCAAGGAGCTGAACAAGCACCTGACTGCTCCTCCTGAGGCTTTTCTTTGACATTTGGATGATCTGCTTTGCCCATTGTTGAAGGATGCTACTTGCCCTGGCATAGCTGCATTCTCCTGTGATTGTGTGGCAGAGGCACTGACACTATGGAGGCAGAGTGAGCGTTCTGGTCTCCCATTGTATTGGAATTTCCACTGCATACTACCTAGCTAGCCCTTTGGTGATCTCCTCATGTTTGATTCATCTTCTGATGGGCTTGAGTCTGGCACTGAAGTGCCAGCTGAGTGACCTAACAATGATGCTTCATATGATAGATTACAGATCCAGGACTACCAGGAGAGTGGGGCTACGCTGAGCCGAGACTGGTTGAAGACAGAGCCATTTGAATAGATTTTCTTCTTGGAACGATTTATGGTGGAGAAACTACCAGAGGCATGCAGTGTTGGCGATGGAAGACCTTTTGTCACAAATCTGCAGAGTCTGGATATGGCAGTCACCAGATAAGAGATCCAGGTGGGACAGAAACATCAGGATGCCGGAGATCCCCAGACTTCAAGCAGTGCCTTCTCACAGGGAACTGATAACCACTTTCTGAACCAGCCAGAAGAACCTGTCTCCTCAGCACCATCCCTCCCAGGACCTGAGAAGGAGCCCACAGTTCCTTCAGCCCAATGCAGAGACCTCAGCTGTTTGAAAATGCAGAGGAAGAAGCTAACGGGGCTCTGCAGTTAACCTGTTTCCATCTCAACTGCTGAGGATGGACTCAGAGAGGAGTTTCCTAGTGTCTCCTTGGAAGGAAATCCCGTGGCAGCAGCATCTCTGACACAGAGTTATCCAGTCAGGGACTCCACCATAAGGGCCAGATAACTGAAGCTCATGTTGACAGGCATGGCTACTGTTAACAAGGGAATCCTGGCTCCAACCCATTGGGCACTGGCTTTTCTTGTCTGAGGGAAGACTGTCTCTGGGAATCCCACACCCTCCTTTCTTTTAGTGAAGGTTCTCTAGACTCAGGATCTACCATGGACTTTAGGTATATGGGGCAGGTCAGCAAAAAGGCACAACGTACTTAAGAAGCCTTGTCTGTCTTTCCAGAGTCCCTAGCTACTCCCAGATGCTCCTCAGAAAACAAGTACTCACATTCCTGAAAAAACAAAGCAAACAAACAGAAAAAAAACACATTGAAATCAGAAAGGAAAGAGTGTGTGGGCAAGTAGTAGTATTTAATGCTTCCAAATGGATAACTTAGATGTCAGTACCAATCTTCAAACAAGTATAGGCAGCAAGCATACCCCAGTAACTTCTTGAATGATACAGAATTCAAAGGAGAAAAAAAACAAGCCTGAACCAAGCCTGACCCTTAAGCAAGATCTTTTACCATAGATTGTGTGATAAAGAGAACTAAGAAAAAATGCATAATTAATGCATGCTGACTTTGTAACAAATTCAAGATCTCTACCTTTTAAAAAACTGATTTGACCATCTGTGCTTGAATCAAATTGATCAAAATTAGTTCCTCATTTTTCCTCTTTTAAAATGGAGAGGATTTGCCTTTGATCTTCACTGGGGATGAATTAGAGTGGAGGCAAATAATGAGAAGTGGAGGAAGATGAAAGAAGACTTGAGTGCTTCTTAAAAGCTAATTATTTATTCAATCACATGTTGATTAGTTGTCATTAGAGCCTGTTATTTATACTTCAGGATAAACTAGATTTAGTTTTTTAAAAAACGTCACCATCACCAATAATGAATATTTAATTCAAAGATTTTGTTATTGTATTTTTATTACATGTGAAAGTATGACCAAATTTTCATTTATAATTATTATAATATTTGGATAGCTAATATTTTAATAATATATAATTATTCAATTGTCCTTTTAAATCACAGAAAACAAGCTATATTTCTTTCAACAACATATTTTTGTTGCAGATATTAAGGCAATTATCATTTTATCTGGAATTTCACTGTTAATTTTAATTGTTTCCAGGTAGAATTTGGAGTTATTTCATCCTTCAAATAACTTACTGTATTGTGCAATTTAAATAGCATGGCAATTCCAGGTCTTGGTTCACTCACATGAGTTTAAAGTTTGTTTTAATTCCATTAGAATATTTTTAAACAATTTGCTAGTCATGGCTGAGACTCACCTACCATCAGCTATGTAAGAACTTGGAGCACATTGCACAGCTCAAAGTGTATGTATTTAGTATCAGTTCTACCAATTCTTTGTCTTTTAATAATCTAGTTTTTATTTTTTAGAGTACATTAAATGCATTTTTAGAGATATTTTGCTTAAAATATCTTTTCTGGATTCTTAGGTGGCTATTAAAAATACCTTCATATTTTTCCACAATGTTACAATTTTTTAAAATCAGGCATTTATAAATAACAAAAAGTATTTTTGTATTTATTATGCAGCATAAAACTCATTTTCACTTAGATATTTACTAAGTGATACTACTTTAAAATAATTAGGATAGTAATATTGCATCATCTGTTAGTCATGCACTAATTTTTGATGCACAATTATTTATATTTGCTGTTTGGAAGAAATGTGATTAAAATTCATTTCACTAAATTTGTATACATTTTACAGCTGTAAATCAAATGGGTTTATACAGCTTTTTCTGTGTTACTGCTTCAGAAGATTCAACTTTTGATAGTCTTTTTCACATAGCTCTATTAAGGAATAGCATCAAATTGAATAATCTAAACCATTCTATCTTATGCTATAATACTTTTCAAAAAACTAATTCACTAAACATCTCAGTTGCTTTACATCTTAAGAGCATTAAGAAGTGTGCTGACTTATTCAAATTGTTTCATGAATTAGCTCTAATAAAAGATGATTTGTGAGAGAAAACTTTTAAAAATTTTTATAAATGTAACAAAAGAAAATTATTTCAAATGAATAAAACATTTTAAGATTGCAATTAAAATAAATTATCCCTAATTTGTTTGTAAATGTCTCATACCTGGATTGGGCTTCCCTGAGGCTCAGTGATAAAGAATCCACCTGCCAATGCAGAAAACACATTTTCAACACGTAGTCTGGGAAGATCTCCTAGCAAAGGAAATGACAACCCACTCCATTATTCTTGCCCAGAAATCTCCACTAACGGAGGATCCTAGTGGGATACAGTCCATGGGGTTGCAAAGAGTCAGATACAACTTAGCAACTAAACAACAACTGGATTATAGTTAAATACATTACAACACAATTATTTCACATAATGGTGTTTGTGTTGCAGGGTGTCTTACGCTGATTCAAGATTACTACTCTAACAAAGAATAAAAAAATCAACCCTTGCTATTTTGTAAGCTCTCGTAAATAGTCAGAGACAGATGATTATAATATTCACACCATATTTCTTTTTGAGAATATAAATAGGAAATATTCTAAAAAGTTTCATAATCATAAACATGAAGTGAAGTGAAGTTAAAGTCACTCAGTTGTGTCTGACTCTTTGCAGACCCATGGACTGTAGAGTCCATGGAATTCTCCAGGCCAGAATACTGGAGTGGGTAGCCTTTCGCTTCTACAGGGGATCTTCCCAACCCAGGTCTCCCACATTATAGGTGGATTCTTTACCAGCTGAGCCACAAGTGAAGCCCAAGAATACTGGAGTGGCTAGCCTATCCCTTCTCCAGGGGATCTTCCTGACCCAGGAATCAAACCGAGGTCTCCTACATTGCAGGCGGATTCTTCACCAACTGAGTTATGAAGGAAGCCCAGTCATAAACATAGAGCAAAATAAATTTTAAAATGTATAAAAATAAATGTATTATGACTATTAGATATTTTTTAAAGAATTCAAAGTTGGTTCAATGTAAAATAAGTAATTCATAGTTTTCAGATCAAAATTTTCCCATTTATGTTATTTAATAATCAAATTTAGCAAATATACTGGATGTGTAATCAAAATGAAAGGGCCAATTTCATTATCGTACACCTGCAAGCAATAGTTATAAAATATGTTTAGAAAAAAATGCCTGTGAGGGATGCTGCAATATATGTCCATATTCCCCTGCATGAATGAAGCACTCTTAAATAGCCCAGCTAATAAGTTGTTTGTGCTCAAAGAGAGCCCCTTCTTTCATCTCCTTTCACAGATTGCCTCAGTCAAAGAAAACCACCTCTGTCAGGCTCACACACTTTCCCAGACCCTCATGTATAATGATTGATCAATAGGAGTATAAGACCTAATCACCTGGGACCTGGTCTCCCTTTAAGGCCACCTGGTCTCTCTTTGTTTAATATCTAGAGCCTACCCGCGCAATAGGCTCCATACCACAGTTCAGACTTTTTTTTTTTTTTTTCCTATCATGGTAACATTTGTTTTGAGAATTTTCAAGACTCTAGTTCCACAAAGCCAAAAGACTCTTAAAATTGATATCCTCTCTTGTTTTTGATGGATGTGCTGTATGTTCAGTCATGTCAGACTCTGCGACCCCCATGCATTATAGCCCACCAGACTTCTCTGTCCATGGAATTTTCAGGCAAGAATACTAGAGTGAGTTGCCATTTCCTACTCCAACATACTCTTCCAGAGCCAGGGATCGAACCTGCATCTCCTACTCTGGCAAGCAGATTCCTTACCACTGCACCACCTGGGAAGACCTTTTGATGGGTGGTGCAGTGGTAAAGAATCCATCTGCCAATGCAGGAGGTGCAGGAGACATGGGTTGCATCAGGAATATCAGGACTATCTCATGGAGAAGGAAATGGCAAACTATTTCAGTATCCTTGCCTGGAAAATCCCATTGACAGAGGAGCCTGGTGGGCTACAATCCATGGGGTCTTGAAAGAGGCAGATGCAGCTATGCATACCTGCACTAGTGATAGATGCAGGGATATCATTTTCTCCCTAGTCAGTCTTCTCTCGCTCTCTCTCTTTAGTCGCTAAGTCGTGTCCAACTGTAGCCTTCCAGGCTTCTCTGTCTATGGGATTCTCCAGGCAAGAATACTGGAGTGAGTTGCCATTTCCTTCTCCAGGAGATCTTCCTGACCCAGAAATCAAACCTAGGTCTCTTGCATGCAGGCAGATTCTTTACTGCCTGAGCTATGAGCAAGTCAATCTTCAGTTCAGTTCAGTTCAGTCGCTCAGTTGTGTCCGACTCTTTGCGACCCCATGAATCGCAGCACGCCAGGCCTCCCTGTCCATCACCAACTCCCAGAGTTCACTCAGACTCACGCCCATCAAGTCCGTGATGCCATCCAGCCATCTCATCCTCTGTCGTCCCCTTCTCCTCCTGCCCCCAATCCCTTCCAGCATCAAAGTCTTTTTCAATCAGTCAACTCTTCGCATGAGGTTGCCAAAGTGTACTGGAGTTTCAGCTTTAGCATCATTCCTTCCAAAGAAATCCCAGGGCTGATCTCCTTCAGAATGGACTGGTTAGAACTCCTTGCAGTCCAAGGGACTCTCAAGAGTCTTCTCCAACACCACACTTCAAAAGCATCAATTCTTTGGCACTCAGCCTTCTTCACAGTCCAACTCTCACATCCATACATGACCACAGGAAAAACCATAGCCTTGACTAGACGGACCTTAGTCGGCAAAGTAACGTCTCTGCTTTTGAATATGCTATCTAGGTTGGTCATAACTTTTTTTCCAAGGAAGAAGTGTTAGAGTATACTAACAAAATATTATGCTTAAATTTTCTTCAATAATTATATTTAACTATTGGTAACTTTCTTAAATGAAAAAGATAGTTCCTCAATATAGAAATATCAAACAGAAATTTTTGAAAATATTTTAAATCAGGGTAAAAGAACTTCTAATGCAAACATAATCACATTTTATTTTCTCCTTCCATGATTAAATTAATGATGTAGATGTCCATATGCTGAATACCACTGATTTCTCTGAACTGCTATGCTCTGAATATGTTCTGAGTTTGAGAAAAATATATTTATCAAGACAGGAAAAAATAATGTTGAAGGCTCAGGATAACTTTTTATTGTAAATTCATACTTCTATATTCAACTTATAAATTCCTATATTATCTATTTACATATTTTTCAATTTGAAAATTATATTAAGAATGAGAGTAAAATGGGAGAAATACAAAGAAGTAAGTAATTTGATTTAGGTAGCTAGTAAAAATTTGTTAATTTTATATTAGTAAGATATTTTTTCAAGGACTTCCCTGGTGGCTCAGAGGTTAAAGCGTCTGCCTCCAATGTGGGAGACCCGGGTTCGATCCCTGGGTGGAGAAGATCCCCTGGAGAAGGAAATGGCAACCCACTCCAGTATTCTTGCTTGGAGAATCTTATGGACTGAGAAGCCTGGTGGGCTGCAGTCCATGGGGTCACAAAGAGTCGGACACGACTGAGTGACTTTACTTACTTACTTAAGATATTTTTTCAACAGCCATGCAAATAACATACTATTCCTTCTCTTTCAATGCATAAGTTTAATCTGTAATGTAGATTTAATGTCAAGTATACCTTTACTAAGAGCATTTTCAAATTGCTGAATACTGAAGATTTGATTACATTATAAAATCTTTTGTTTGTTTTCTTCCCCTTGAAATCCAGTCTATCTTCCTTGAAAATTATCCTTACCTCCTATCTACTGCTTTTGATTAAATGTAAGATATTGCTCTGAGAATTATAGAAAAATTCAAGACATCTTCTTAACTCCCCTCTCATTATTGTGTCTGCTAAAGTAAAACTAAACTAGTAGGACTACAGTTAAGGATATTAAAATAGTGCATGTTCAAGATTATTAAAGTGTTTCCAGCAAAATGTAGCAATTTTCTTGCATTTACCTTAGTAAATTATGGGTTATTTAATGGATTATCTCACAGTAGAAAATGAAGCTTATTTTTTAGAGCAATTTAATTTTCTCAGTAGATTAGTGTTCTTCATGATATTATATTTAGAAAAGTGTACATATTAAAGTTAGAGGAAAGATACCAAAAATCTTCCAGATTTTTAAAGACTTTTCTAAAAGCACCAATGCAGTCTTTGAAACCCTATGTAATTATTTGGAGAAGGCAATGGCACCCCACTCTAGTACTCTTGCCTGGAAAATCCCATGGACAGAGGAGCCTGGTGGACTGCAGTCCATGGGGTGCGAAGAGTCAGACGTGACTGAACGGCTTCCCTTTCACTTTTCACTTTCACACGTTGGAGAAGGAAATGGCAACCCACTCCAGTGTTCTTGCCTGGAGAATCCCAGGGACAGGGGAGCCTGGAGGGCTGCCATCTATGGGGTCGCACAGAGTCGGACACGACTGAAGCAACTTAGCAGCATGTATATTAGAACAACATCTGTTTCATGAAAATAATTCACTTGAAAATAATTCAATAGAACACTCTGTCTGAGATTCTTAAGGACAAGTGTGTAATTGTTTTATCTTAATTTTCTGGAGCTCTGGATAGCTGACAGAGACAGTATAGAGAGCATCTGCTGGAGTGGTAACTCCTGGGATCCTTGTCAAATTGATTGTGTTCAAAAACAACTGAGACATAAAATAAGGAGAATTTCTTACCATATTGCATTTATAATATTGACTGAAAATCTAGAAATTATGTACTTTGGGACTAAATACTTTTCTGGGCATTTCAGCAGTTTTAATTAACAGACTATTCTATTAGCTCATGGATTTCTCTCCAGGAGACTGAAATGGATTTTCACCCAAGCTTTGCTTCTATATGTCAAGACATTTTTGAATAAATAAGTAACATACTGATGTCTTAATTCTGATTTGACAAGCAGACTGCCATACCAAGGGCAGAATAAACACTAGTCATTCCACTATGTAATATTCTCCTTTTAAAAGTACATTTCAGTGATTTTGATTTGTCTGTATCATTACACTATTTTTCAATAGCTAAAAATTACAGATGCTTTATGAGGTAATTAAACTTCCAGATATCCAAGCTGGTTTTAGAAAAGGAAGAGGAACCAGAGATCAAATTGCCAACATCCGCTGGATCATCAAAAAAGCAAGAGAGTTCCAGAAAAACATCTATTTCTGCTTTATTGACTATGTCGAAGCCTTTGACGGTGTGGATCACAATCAACTGTGGAAAATTCTGAGAGGGATGGGAATACCAGACCACCTGATCTGCCTCTTGAGAAACCTATATGCGGTCAGGAAGCAACAGTTAGAACTGGAGATGAAACAACAGACTGGTTCCAAATAGGAAAAGGAATAGGAAAAGGCTGTATATTGTCACCTTGCTTATTTAACTTCTATGCAGAGTACATCATGAGAAACGCTGGGCTGGAAGAAGCACAAGGTGGAATCAAGATTGCTGGGAGAAATATCAATAACCTCAGATATGCAGATGGCACCACCCTTATGGCAGAAAGTGAAGAAGAACTAAAGAACCTCTTTTTTTTTCTTTTTTAAAAATATAAATTTATTTATTTTAATTGGAGGTTAATTACTTTACAATATTGTATTGGTTTTGCCATACATCAACATGAATCCACCACAGGTATACAAGTGTTCCCCATCCTGAACCCACCTCCCTCCTCCCTCCCTCCCTGTATCGTCCCTCTGGGTTGTCCCAGTGTACCAATCCCAAGCATCCAGTATCATGCATCGAACCTGGACTGGAGATTGATTTCATAAAGAGCCTCTTGATGAAAGTAAAAGAGTAGAGTGAAAAGGTTGGCTTAAAGCTCATCATTCAGAAAACTAAAATCATGGCATCTGGTCCCATCACTTCATGGCAAATAGATGGGGAAACAGTGGAAACAGTGACTGACTTTATTGTGGGGGGCTCCAAAATCACTACAGATGGCGACTGTAGCCATGAAATTAAAAGACACTTACTCCTTGGAAGGAAAGTTACGACCAACCTAGATAGCATATTAAAAAGCAGAGACATTACTTTGCCAGCAAAGGTCCCATCTAGTTAAGGCTATGGTTTTTCCTGTGGTCATGTATGGATGCGAGTTGGACTGTGAAGAAAGCTGAGCTCCGAAGAATTGATGCTTTTGAACTGTGGTGTTGGAGAAGACTCTTGAGAGTCCCTTGGACTGCAAGGAGATCCAACCAGTCCATCCTAAAGGAGATCAGTCCTGGGTGTTCATTGGAAGGACTGATATTGAAGCTGAAACTCCAATACTTTGGCCACCTGATGCAGAGAGCTGACTCATTTGAAAGACTCTGATGCTGGGAAAGACTGAGGGCAGTAGGAGAAGGGGATGACAGAGGATGAGATGGTTGCATGGCATCACCAACTTGATGGACATGGGTTTGAGTGGACTCCAGGATTGGTGATGGACAGGGAGGCCTGGCATGCTGCAGTTCATGGGGTCACAAATAGTCGCACACGACTGAGTGGCTTAAATGAACTGAACTGAACAAAAAGGTAAGTGATTTTTCAGAGAATAATACAAGTGACTTAGGCCTTACAAAACTCTTGATAAAGTCAAGTATATTCTATTTTTTTCAAGTATATTTTGTCAGTTTGTACTATTGTTGCTACTTTCTTCCACTGGTTAGAAATTCTTCTTCACATAACTATTTAGATATTTATCCATTGTTAGAAGAAATTTAAATAGTTTTGTTATCATTTATTAGATTTTTTCAGACTAAATGTTTGGAAAGCAAAAGAAGTCAACGTTAAAAGATTGTAATAAATATAAAATAATTAATTAACAGGTAGGCTTAGATATCTCCTTAGGAATACCAGAAATGTGAATGCCAAGTCCCCCAGGTTGATGACACCAAGAAGTATGATTAGCACACTCTTTCTCCATACCATCTTAGCCTAGAGAAAGTTGAGAACATTAATGATAAGGTAAGGCAATGGCAACCCACTCCAGTACTCTTGCCTGGAAAATCCCATGGACGGAGGAGCCTGGTGGGCTGAAGTCCATGGGGTCGCACAGAGTCGGACACGACTGAGTGACTTCACTTTCACTTTTCACTGTCATGCACTGGAGAAGGAAATGGCAACCCAGTCCAGTGTTCTTGCCTGGAGAAACCCAAGGACGGAGGACCTGGTGGGCTGCCATCTCTGGGGTCGCACAGAGTCAGACACGACTGAAGTGACTTAGCAAAATGATGAAGGGATCTGGAATATACTACTGTGGCATAAAAATTATTTTGAGCTAAAAATATCAAGAATCAACAGATGCAGAATGATGATTTTCCTGAACACTCCTGCCCTTATCTGCAAAGAGCAGAGACTTCCAAAAAGTTTGCAACTGCCATAAATCTCTCTTCAAGGGAAACTAACTCCTATAACTGGAACTGAGAAGCCAGCCCCTGATCAAGAAATCTCATAACCAAGCATGGTCATGACATAACTGTACCTCCCATATAAACTACTAAATCTCTGTCTTTCCTAACATCATTTACCTGACTTTTCTCTCCCTCATCCTTCCCCTATTAAGAGGGTATATAAACTCTAAATCCTAGCCACTTTTATGTGTCACTTTCTTTGTGAGTTTCCACAAACCTACGTGAATAAACTTTGTCCTTTCTCCTGCTAATGTTTTTTGTCAATTTAATTTATGAGACTCAATCACTAATCTTAAGTGGGTAGAGGAAGTTTTTCCTCACTAATAGTGGCAAGGACAATGAAACAGTTAATCCTATATGAAACTCCAGCTTCTGTTTCTTTATTTTTCTCTCTACTTTGTAGTCTTTCTGTTCCTCAATCAAATATCCTTAAAGACTGAAGCATAGCTTTAAAAATTTCTCTCTTTTAAGATTTTTGCTTACTTCCTTATCATCCTAAAATCTGTCATGGTAAGAATATCAAGTATTTTGAATTATGGTTTTAAGTCATTTTGTGACGTCTAAAAGTTTTCTTTTCATTCACATCACTTGCAGTGAAATGAAGTACTTACTAAGAGTGTGTTTCCACAGGTTACTGTGGGGCAGCATCCAGTGGCTGATAAAGCAAGTGATAAGAATGGAAGGTAGAGGCGGTCTAATTTGTGTGTGCTCTCCTCTGGGCTACTTTTACATCCCAACACATTGTGAATGACTTACAAGTATTAATATTTTATGGACTCTTGAATTTCTATTCCTATCTTATATGTATACATAAAAGGTGATATAGTCACTATTGGGACTAGAGCTGAAGCAAATGATTTCTAAAATATTATTAGGTATTCCTGAATAGACCCAATATTTAAAATACTATTCTCAAGTTACTATAATAATGACCATGTATTCTCAGTTAATATATTAACCATTAACGTGTGTGACATAAGAAGTAGACGTTCACATTTGGCTTAATCAATCTTTCGGATTTAGCAGAAAAATAATGTTTTCACCTATGGTTAGCTACACTACACTTGCTATTCATCTTCAGTGTTCATTGCTTCATCATTGTTACAACCTGTTAACTTCAGAAAAAATAGACTGCCAGATATTTCTCCAGGAAAGATAGGTTATTTGGGATCAGCTGAGAATTGCAATTCAGTGTCTGTTACCATGCAAGCTACTTGTTAAGTCCTCACAGGGCAGAGGAAGGAGACTCTTTTACAGAAGGAAAATAGAAGTTGTGGAGCTATAGCAAATAATTTGTGCTTTTGATTGGCTAAGCTCTTGTGGGCTCTGCTATCATGTTCTGTGAGAGCTTCCCCTTCTTATCTACTGACTCTGTTCAATTGAGATTTCTGTTTTTCATATTTTACACACTCCAGGTTATGACACCATGTTATATAAATGACAATTAAACCAAATTTTCCTTGCAAAGCCATGCCCCATTTCTTTGGGCTCAGGTAAATGACACCAATTGCCAGTATGTTATAGTTGTTGTACTTACTGCTTAAAGAGATCCTCTCTATTATTTCTGCATTTTCTGTGTGGCCAGGTGTGAAATTAACTGGTCAGCCTACTTGGGAGGAAAAAAATTTTTTTTCAGTTCATAAAGTGTTATTGGGAGGAAAGGAGGACAGAACAATGATCTGGAGTATTCAATTTGCAGGTGTATGCAGAAAATGTTCTCAGCCATATCTGTTCAAACCCCTTACTAAAATTATCTAATGCTGAGAGTTTTCAGAAGTCACCTGAATGACTACAGATTACCATATTTTTAAAGTGCAGTATTCATGATTTTAGTATTATCTAATAGGACTTGTATTCAGAAAGAACTCTGATTTGAAAATAAACAAAGTTCAAATTTTCATGCATATATCCTTAAATGTGTTAATAAATATAAAGTAAGGGAAAACAATCCTCTTTTTTATGAAAATGAGTAGAAAACTAAGATATTTGCATAACATTTCCATTTCATAGTTCAGTATATCAAAATCACTGAGGAAGTCCCCTTTTGAAAGCTGTTATCTCTGAGGTTAGGGAATAGACTAGGACAGTTATTCTTAATCTAGAACAGACTTAAAAAAACATATGTGGTGCTTGTTAAGGCATAGACTGCTGAATCTATTTCCAAACATTCTGATTCAAAAGGACTGAGGTTAGGACCCAAAAATTTGCTTTTTCAGCCCATTTCCAAGGGATGCTGAGGCTGCTGGTCTGGAAAAAACAATTGTGACAATTACTGGCATATGGTGGAAACAATTTTACAAATGATATTGATTCTATCAACACTCCCACAGTTAAAGTTAGCTTTGATTTATAAAAAGCAGTAAGGAATGAGGCAAATTTTTGTTTCTTATTCAATTTTTAAATATCTGGTTTGAAGTTATACATCCCAGAAACCTGTGCTCATTCTTAATATGTCCTGAAACATCTGGCAAGATAGACTATGATTCACTTTTTCATGTAATTTCTCACAGACACACACACATGTATTAAGGGCTTCACACTGGATATAAAAATATTACCAAACCATTTCATACTGGTCAGACTGGCTTTGAAATTAAATTTATGAAGTGATATATTTGCAGAGAATCCGAAAATAAGGCCATCTGCAAAGGAAATGTGGTGGTGTCTATTTGATTATGATTTTACCATAGCAAAAATTATACTAGTATTTTAATAAAGACTATTAGCCAATTATATATTCCCAAATGGTAATCTAGGAGAAATACATTAACATGTTTAATTAATATTGACTATATAAAACTAAAAGAAATATACAGCTGATGAAGTTTTCCAAATATTTGGATCATAAGAAACATTGAATTATCTAGTCTGTTAGTAATTAGTTAATAACATTCACTACACCTTTGCTTATCTTAAAGCATGTAAATAAAACTAAAACCCATCAATAGTAGCTATGATACGATAAGCTTATGGTATATAATCTTTTTTTTTAACGTGTTTTGTTTATTATCTGACTCTTTGGGTGTTCATGAGTATGTTTAACTTACACACATTTGTAAATTTTCTAGTTTTTCTCTTTCAATTAATTTCTGATTTAATACTATGTGGTCAGAAAGATACTTGATATGATTTCAACCTTAAATTTGTTAAGACTTTGTTTTTTGGCCAAATATTTAATTTTCCCTGGATAATTTTCTGCTGTGCTTGAGAAGGTGTATTCTGTTACTGTTGGGTAGGATTTTCTATACATGTTTGTTAGATCTATCTTGTTTAATGTGTAAAGTTAAATATTTTCCTACTGATTTTCTATCTGGATGATCAGTCTATTGTTAAATGTGGAATAATGAAATCTTCTGCCATTATTGTATTGCTGTTTATTTCTCCCTTTATACACACTAATATTTACTTTAAATATTTAGATGCAGGATGTACAAATATTTACAAATGTATTTTCTTGAGGAATTGACTACTTTATCATTATATAATAACCTTCTTTTTCTCTTGTTACATTGTTTTGGGCATAAAATCTCTTTTACTGATATCAGTATAGCTCCTTCTACTTTCTTTTGGTTTGTATTTGCATGGAACATATTTTACATTCCTTTTTAGGCTATATGTGTTCCTAAATCTGAAGTGAGTGTCTGGTAGACAGCATAGTACTGGGTCTTGTTTTGTTTTTTCATCCATGAAGACTCTTTATGTTTTAGATTAGAGAATTTAGTTCATTTACATTTAAAGTAATTACTGTTAAGTATGAGCCTGGAAGGGAAAGCTATGGGAAATGCTCACACACCCATTTAAAAAAAGAAAATTACTTCTTTGCTTTTATGGTCCTGTGGAACTCACGAATACTAAGCTCAGCTGCCTCTAAGATCTAGGTGATTTGGGGGCCTGTTCTTTGGATGGCCATCTTAAAAATTCAGGTGCTCGATGTGTGGTACAAATCCTTTGCTCCTCAGGGGAAAACTGGCAGTCAAGGGTTCCTTCCTTATTGTAAGACTACTAGAGATGGTATTTATAGACTGTGTCTCACCTTTTTCCTACCTGTTTTGATGTATTTTCTTAGTTGCCCAAAGCATAGAAGTAACTCAACTGTCTGGATTATCTAAGAGAGAATAGATTCATGAGTAGCTATAATCTGGTATATCCATGGAAGGAGGAAAAGTCAGGAGTATTCTAGTTTGCCATTTTGATGATGTCTCCCAAAGTTGCAATATATTTTGCTGTCAAAATATCTCTGCTTGAAAATATATATGGTTCTTATTTAAATATTTCATTACTTATATTTAATGTTATTTTGCCTATGGATTTATTTTGTTTTTGTTATATATTTAGAAGTCTCAACATTAGGAATTCACCAAAGTTACATGTTTTACAAGTCAGATTCATTATGTGCTTTTAATTTGACATTGTATGCAACTTTAATAATTGTATGCATTTTCATAACCTGTTTCCAGGAAACTAAACAATCTCCCAAATCACTTTCTCTATTTTTTCCATGTAAGCCATTATTTTCTGTAGAATCTGCAGATACCATCAAATTAAAATATATATATATGATTTCAGTATTATAAAACACTGTATTATAGAGTCCTGATGCTGTGTAAATTGCCAAAATATAAATTCACTTTATTTAATATATTATCACTTAACAAATGGTATTCATGTGTGGGCATCCAGAAGACCATAGATGATTATCCAGTATGTATGTTTGAGAGTAGAATTTCAGGCCAACAATGCCGAGGCTGTTATCTTTCTTGAAAGTCTATATCTTGGCATCAATGAATTTGTCAAATCAGGAGTAGTAAAAATCCTTCATAATAAACAGAATAATATGACAAATATTCAGCTAATGTCACATTCTATACCTACATAATCTTTTTTGAAAAGCTTTCATTTTTTAACATATTGATATAAACATCTTTTCATAAATAGAATTTGCTCACATAAGACAAATGATTGGAAGACAATTTGAAAATATATATGATAGTGTTGATTTTTCTTGCTTTATTTTTATGAATTATGAGTATTTTAAAGAACAGAAGACTACATATTGAGTACATATTTTTCATAAAAACATCTATGACTTTACTGAACATTTTAAAATACTTTGGCCACTTGATACTAAGAACTGACTCATTGGAAAAGAGTCTGATGCTGGGGAAGTTTGAGGACAGGAGGAGAAGGGGACGACAGAGGATAAGATGGTTGGATGGCATCATTGACTTGATGGATATGAGTTTTTGTGGACTCTGGGAGTTGATGATGGACAGGGAGGCCTGGTGTGCTGAGGTTCATGGGGTCACAAAGAGTCGGACATGACTGAGTGACTGAACTGAACTGAACTAAAGCTAGGTTGAAAGTAAAAATTTTCAACATGTGTTTTTTATAAATAAAAATATCTGAGATCCATAAATGCTAAGAAAATTTCTCAAGGCCTTCTGTGAATTAGAGCAACCCTGAAGCTAAATCCAGGTGGTGCTAGTGGTAAAGAACACACCCGTCAATGCGGAAGACAGAGGAGATGAAGGTTCGATCCCTGAGTCCAGAAGATCCTCTAGAGGAGGGCATGGGAACCCACTCCAGCACAGACAGTTGGATATGACTGAAGTAACAGCACACAGCACATGTGAGGTTAAAATCTGGTTTAGAACTACCAAAATATTAATTTTCCTATTGTTATTTGAATAACTTAAGCATACATTTGTAGACCTCTACTTTGGAGACTTCTGAAGGAAGCAGCTGGAAACAATGTATTTCAATACAGACAATGAAATGAAATACAAGGTACGAGTTAAGAGACAAACATTCCGCAACCGGTTAAGAGTTATGGCCATGGATCCAAAACAACTTGGGTCATATTTCACCTCTGTCATAAAGTAGCTTTGTAACTTTCTTCAGTTTATTTCATTTGTATGTACTTCCCTTTCCTTATATGTTGAAAGGGAACTTTAGATTCAACTACTTCATTGAGTTATAAGAGCGTATAGTGAATATTTGTATTAAAAGCATATGCTACAATCTCTGAAACTAATGAACAGTCAATGCATGTCATACATCATTAAATTTATCAATGATCCATACTTGACACTCTTATTCCTCTTTCATGTATAAAGAAACTAAATGTTTGAAATTAGAGAATTTACCCCAGGTCACATAACAAATAATTGCTGGGGCCATAATTTGAACAATGAGATAACAGTGAAAAATATTCAAAGATTATGCTCTGTTCCATCAGCTGAAGATTTGCTTTCCCTCCAACTCACTTCAAGCTATTTGTGTTGATCCTGCGAACCTATTAATCCCTAGCCCACAAGGTATTCTAAGTGGATTTGCCTGGTTCATGACTCTGCCAGATGCAGAGGTTCAAGACTACAAAACTGAAGATGAGCAATTCTCACATCATTGCTGCCTTTGTCCACAGTTACATAAAATCCATTCATTTCTCTGCTCATGGTCTAGATTAACACATAAAATAAAATGAAGCTAATATTCTAGTATGCATAAAATGTAGAAGCAGAAGACCCTATGCAAAAGGCATGTGAAAGTTACTACCATACTATAATTTCAAAACCAGAAATCAATGCAGGATACAGGATGCTTGGGGCTGGTGCACTGGGATGACCCAGAGGGATGGTATGGGGAGGGAGGTGATAGGGGAGTGCAAGATGGGGAACCCGTGGCAGATTCATGTTGATGTATGGCACAATCTATAAAATATTGTAAAGTAATTAGCCTCCAATTAAAACAAATAAATTTAAATTAAAAAAAAACAGAAAACCAGGATAATTAGGGTTGTTGAAAGTTTATCTTGCCTAGATAGAAATTTCTAGATTGTATAGAATATTTTATAAATGTATTAATACAATCATTTCTGTGCAAATAAATGTGTAACCATATCTTTTATAGTGCATGTTACTTAATCCATGTTAAAAACTGTAAGACATGTTTGGAAAACCATTTCTATAGAAAGAAATTTATTGATTTATATATATATAACCTAGAAAATTATATTAAAACCTTATTTGCAGTGACAATATTTTAGAAATGATTGTCCACTCAGCAGAAAATATATGGATAAAGAAACTATGTATTATAATTATATGGGATAATGATAATAAATGAATTTGAGCAAAATATATTAATATTCATAAATATGCAGAGACTATTGACTAAAGAAAGTGCCTTTGCTGCCACAATTCAATTCAAATGTAAAAATATGCATTTTGATGAATATATAAATATAAAAATAACATGTAGTAATAAGAACACCCAGGCCTAATCTCCTTTAGAATGGACTGGTTGACTCATTGGAAAAGACCCTGATGCTGGGAGGGATTGGGGGCAGGAGGAGAAGGGGATGACAGAGGATGAGATGGCTGGATGGCATCACTGACTTGATGGACATGAGTTTGAGTGAACTCTTGGAGTTGGTGATGGACAGGGAGGCCTGGCGTACTGCAGTTCATGGGGATGCAAGGAGTCAGACATGACTGAGCGACTGAACTGAACTGAATATGCTTCAGAATAATCATAATAAACTTCAAAGTACTTGTTTTTAGTCACTTTGGTAGAAGGAAATGCCATAAGATGCTGAGAGAATACCATGGGAAGCAGACGGTGTTAATTATATTGTACTCTTGATATAAACTAATATGAGGCAAATTTGACAAAATGTTAATAGTAGCTATACCTGGATATTTCATATGTTCATGTTATTGTATTTTTGGTTTGTGTACTATTTTTATAATTTGCAAAATAAATACATTAGAAATACTACTTCAACCCAGGTGAGTTATATCTACATAGATTTTTCAATAAATATTTTATATTTATTCTGTTTCAGCAATTTTTAAGAAAATGTACCTTGATAAATTTTTCTTATAAACTTTCCCTGGTTTTCTGTCTCTGAATAATAAGAGAAATTTTGTATGAATCCCCTGAAGAAGTCTTAAATTTTCTTCTGTAACCAGAATTCCTTTTATTTTGAATTCCCCAAATACTTTCCCCTGCTCTTTATTTTGTGTTTCCTGTGTACTAGTCATTTTTACAGAGGCAGTATTCATTATGTTGATCCCTGACCATGTTTCAGCTCAGCTTTTTAAAGCGTTTATGTTTGCATGCAGGCAAACAGCAGAAAGAAATTCCCTTGGGCTCTCCCTTACAGTTCAAGAAAATAAAAAATTTCCACTTTTTAATAAATACTTTTATTAGAATCATGCAAAGAGGGAGTAGATTTTTTTTTTAACTCCAAAGGGCAGGAAATAAGGCAAATAATTATATGTGTCACAGAAACATTTTTTGCTTTATTATGAAAAAAACTTTTTGTGGCTTTATGACTGATATTGTTTGGTTTTCATTTGAAGTTTTCAAGTTTATAATATTAAGTAAGAGATGGAATGACAGATGCTAGGAAAGATTGAGGGCAAGAGGAGAAGGGAGTAACAGAGAATAAGATGGTTGGATGGTATCACTGACCCTATGGACATGAGTTTGAGCAAGCTCCAGGAGAGTAAAGGACAGGGAAGCCTGGTGTGCTGCAGTCTGTGGAGTCTCAAGAGTTGGACATGGCTTAGTGACTGAACAGCAACAGCTCATAAACCTTACCTCCCCATATACTTACAAAGACACACTTCGGGGGTGTTGCAGAAGTCACTCCTACATTACGTCAGAGACTGAATGCAATGATTTCTAAGGTACTTCTAAATATATGTTCCATTTTACAGATACAGATAATAGATACCAATGCAATAGTTCACTTCCAGAAATGTTGTAAGAAAATATTAATTAACAGGTACTTTTGATTTGATTATAGCCAAATGCATTTTACATTTCTGAAGACTTATTTCAATTTTGCAGCTCTAAAAATCAATGTGTATCATACTGTGTTTTTAAATTAATTTAAAAATTATTTAGAAGATATATAAAACACTAAGATACACATTTATCAAATAATTTTATTAGCCTCACTTATAATCTTTGGGTATAGTATCATAACATATTATTGAATTGCAAATTGTTTAGACATTTCTTTCAAACGTGTTTATGTATCTGGATTAAAACAATAACCTTATGTAATTGAAAACATTTTAATTAATTAGGATTCTGAATATTAATTTGCGTTAAACTTTATATTAGTTTGCAATAACATAAACTATTTCTCTCTCTCTCTCTTTTTTTTTTGCCCTCTCACATTATTTGACAACCCACATTTATCCTCAATGAGTCTTAATGCTTCTCCTAGAATGTGTTTATTTCTAGTCCGCTTTGTGTCTTGGAAAAATACCTAAGTGCTATTTTTATTTTCAGGCTTTCAGAGGATTTCATAAGTTACTGAATTAATCAATAAAAGGGCAATGTGCCAAACATTAAGGCTGACTTCAAATTCCAGGTTTACTTCTAGCTGGCTGTAACTTGGGCACATTACTAAAATTTTCTAATCTTCGGTGCCCTTGCCTAGGGCACTAGTGATTACCATATAGAACTGCTTAGTGGATTAAATACTAATAATACTCTGGGTGATGACAGAATTGCCTAAATATAAATTTTGGGGAAAATTTTATCTCACTTTTTCTTGGCCATTCAAATGGGCTCATCAAATAAACCCCATTGAAAATGTAGGATCATTAGCCTGGATAGGAAGGGAGTTTGGGGGAGAATGGATGAAATCATATATATGTCTTGCTGAGTCCCTTCATTGTTCACTGGAAACTATCACAACATTGTTAATCAGTTATAACACAATATAATTTTAAAAAATTTAAAACAAGAAAATTTAGTCTGTTAAGTCAAAGTTTAGTGTGTTGAGAGTGTATCAGTTCAGTCAGTTCAGTCGAGCAGTCGTGTCCGACTCTTTGCAACCCCATGAATTGCAGCACGCCAGGCTTTCCTGTCCAACATCAACTTCCAGACTTCACTGAAACTCATATCTATTGAGTCAGTGATGCCATCCAGACATCTCATCCTCTGTAGTCCCCTTCTCCTCCTATCCCCAATCCCTCCCAGCATCAGAGTCTTTTCCAATGAGTCAACTCTTCGCATAAGGTGGCCAAAGTACTGGAGTTTCAGCTTTAGCATCAGTCCTTCCAAAGAACACCTTTAGAATGGACGGGTTGGGATCTCCTTGCAGTCCAAGGGACTCTCAAGAGTCTTTCCAACACCACACTTCAAAAGCATCAATTCCTCGGCGCTCAGCTTTCTTCACAGTCCAACTCTCACATCCATACATGACCACTGGAAAAACCATAGCCTTGACTAGACGGACCTTTGTTAGCAAAGTAATGTCTCTGCTTTTGAATATGCTGTCTACGTTGGTCATAACTTTCTTTCCAAGGAGTAAGCATCTTTTAATTTCATGGCTGCGATCACCATCTACAGTGATTTTGGAGCCCCCCAAAATAAAGTCTGACACTGTTTCCACTGTTTCCCCATCTATTTCCCATGAAGTGATGGGACCAGATGCCATGGGATCTTACTTTTCTGAACGTTGAGCTCTAAGCCAATTTTTTCACTCTCCTTTTTCACTTTCATCAAGAGGCTTTTTAGTTCCTCTACACTTTCTGCCGTAAAGGTGGTGTCATCTGCATATCTGAAGTTATTGATATTTCTCCCAGCAATCTTGATTCCAGCTTGTGGTTCTTTCACTCCAGCGTTTCTCATGATGTACTCTGCATACAAGTTAAATAAGCAGGGTGACAATATACAGCCTTGATGTACTCCTTTTCCTCTTTGAAACGAGTCTGTTGCTCCATGTCCAGTTCTAACTGTTGTTTCCTGGCCTGCATTCTGACCTGATTTCTCAAGAGGCAGGTCAGGTGGTCTGGTATTCCCATCTCTTGAAGAATTTTCCACAGTTTCTTGTGATCCACACAGTCAAAGGCTTTGGCATAGTCAATAAAGCAGTAATAGATGTTTTTCTGGAACTCTCTTGCTTTTTCCTTGATCCACCAGATGAGAGTGTATAGCATAAAGGAAAAAGTAAGGACAATGACCATATACTCCTCCTAATCTCCACTCCTGGATTCTAACCTGGAATATCCTCCTTCCTAGATGTTCTGTCTTTAGAAGTGTACAGCTGCAGTCGTGCTTCTCTGTGAATATGCAAGATACAAGAAACCATGGAGTTTAACTGGGACTGAAAGCACCATATAAACGAGCAGGATCACGCAACCACGGATCAGTCTGTATATGATGTTTTGTTATTGTTTAGTCACTAAGCCATTTTCGACTATGTATGACCCCATGGACTGTAGCCTGACAGGCTCCTCTGTTCATGCTATTTCCAAGGCAAGAATACTGGAGTATGGATTCTAACCTGGAATATCCTCCTTCCTAGATGTTCTGTCTTTAGAAGTGTACAGCTGCAGTCGTGCTTCTCTGTGAATATGCAAGATACAAGAAACCATGGAGTTTAACTGGGACTGAAAGCACCATATAAACGAGCAGGATCACGCAACCACGGATCAGTCTGTATATGATGTTTTGTTATTGTTTAGTCACTAAGCCATTTTCGACTATGTATGACCCCATGGACTGTAGCCTGACAGGCTCCTCTGTTCATGCTATTTCCAAGGCAAGAATACTGGAGTTGGTTGCCATTTCCTCTCCAGGGGATCATTCCAACCAAAGATGGAACTCTCATCTTCTGCATTGACAGGTGGATTCTTTACCACTGAGCCCTCTGTATGTTTGCTTTGTCTTAATATTATCAGAAGTTGAGATCTGTTCCATGTAGATTCTTTATTCCTTCTTAGCTGTTTTATTTACATTCAAGAATGTGCATTAGAAATAGGATAACGGAGAAGAAGAATAGTTTAGTTTATTCATATATATTTTTCTTATACAAAATGCAATCTAATATATTTAAATTAGAAAAAAGGAAATAGCTCTTCTCACATGCAAACTTTTTGCAACTTTTTTCTTTGGAAACACAGCATTCCAGATTCCTAAACACTTTCAAAATCCTCATGATTTATTACTATTTATTATTCTTCTCTTTTCATTAAATATTAATTAGTAATAGTCTCCTAAAAATCTATGACATAAACTCTCAAAAAGAGTAGGCTAGAATTATAACCAAAACAAAAATTTCTCCTATAGATTATTGTACCATGTATTAAATTTAAAATTTTATGATGCACATTGATACTAAGATTTACTCTGGGCTTGATCTATGCTGACCCAAAGTCCACATACAATACATCCCATAGAAATCTTTCAGAAAAAAATATGGCATTGCCCCTTTCTATGCCGTTGGAATTAACAAAGGAAGCCTGAGCCATCCCGTCCAAATCTCTTCATCTTCTTCAGTTTATCCACTTTTGTTTCATGTTCTAATTTAACACAGGATTTAACAATGACCCTTCAGGTCACTGATTCTTGGTCTTTCAGTATCCTTCAGTTTCAAAAGTCACTATTGATACAATTATATAAGCACTCTTGCTAGAGCAGCCTTTTATAAAAACAAAACATTACTCATATAAGAATTTTTAATAATATACCTCTCTCAAGCCTTCAAAGAGATTTAATTGAGACCCTATATCTTTAAGGACTACAAATTGCTATATATCTATATAAAGCAAGAACATTTTGCTTCTCTGACTAAACCTTAACATTTTAGGTTCTAGTCTTTGCTATATCCTGTAGAGTTTTCATGATATTAAATCCAAGTGCCAACTAGTTGGTGTTTGAAGCTGCAGCCTTATCAGCACGGGTCTTGAGTTAACGCCTTTATGGTCTCAGCTCTGCTTCCTTTTAATCTCAGGTTTCCTCTCCTTCCGTGACTTTGTCATGTATTCTCAGTTTTTCCTCACATGATGTTAAATATATGCCTGGGTCATGAAATAACTATGTAGAAAGCAGTGGTGTAATAGTATATTCATTCTTGCTTATCCAGAATTTTTTGCTTCGTTAGCTGCACAGAAACCATACAGTTCAATTAATCATGCTGTCAAGTGATTTCTTAATATATCTTATTGACATGTGAATGCATATCATACGTAAACATTGTTACCTGCTAATTTACCACCTACTGGTTGAAGAAAGATAGTAAAAGTCTTACTGTTTATTTTGTTAGACTTCATTTTGCCATTAACCTTTCACTCCTTCAGGGCCTTAGGAAAATTTTTCTTAGTTAAGCTACTCACCCATAATACCCTAAAAATGAAAATATTGCTAAGCATTTTATTCTTCNATAAAACTCTTAGAGGAGAACATAGGCAAAACACTCTCTGACATAAATCACAGCAGGATCCTCTATGATCCACCTCCCAGAATACTGGAAATTAAAGCAAAAATAAACAAATGGGATCTAATTAAAATTAAAATCTTCTGCACAACAAAGGGAACTATAAGCAAGGTGAAAAGACAGCCTTCTGAATGGGAGAAAATAATAGCAAATGAAGCAACTGACAAACAACTAATCTCAAAAATATACAAGCAGCTTATGCAGCTCAACTCCAGAAAAATAAATGACCCAATCAAAAAATGGGCCAAAGAACTAAATAGACATTTCTCCAAAGAAGACATACGAATGGCTAACAAACACATGAAAAGATGCTCAACATCACTCATTATCAGAGAAATGCAAATCAAAACCACAGTGAGGTACCATTTCACACCAGTCAGAATGGCTGCGATCCAAAAGTCAACAAGCAATAAATGCTGGAGACAGTGTGGAGAAAAGGGAACCCTCTTACACTGTTGGTGGGAATGCAGATTAGTACAGCCACTATGGAGATCGGTGTGGAGATTCCTTTAAAAATTGCAAATAGAACTGCCTCATGATCCAGTGATCCCACTGCTGGGCATACACACTGAGGAAACCAGAATTGAAGGAGACATGTGTACCCCAATGTTCATTGCAGCACTCTTTATAATAGCCAGGACATTTAAGCAACCTAGATGTCCATCAGCAGATGAATGGATAA
>SJXQ01006980.1:11119-80402 GCA_006408695.1 Aepyceros melampus | reverse complement strand
ATTCATGTCAATGTATAGCAAAATGAATACAGTATTGTAAAGCAAATCAAACTGAAAAATAAAAATTAATTAAAAACAAAAAAGATTAAATGTAAAAAAGATTTGAATGTAAAAGACCTGAAACCAAAAAAATAGAAGTAAACAGAACAATAAGTCCCCTTGACATTGATCTTAGCAATTCTTTTTTTTTTTTTTTTTTGCAGAAGTGTGGAGATTTTATTTCAAAACCAAAAACAAAATAAACGAGTGGAACTACATGAAACTAAAAGGCTTCTGCACAGCAAAGGAAATCATCAACAAAATAAAAAGGACACCTGTGGAATGGTAGAAAATGTTTGCAAAGTATTTATGTAAAAAGTAGTTAGCCTCCAAAATATATACAAAATGCATGCAACTCATTAGCAAAACAAAAGCCAATTAAAAAATGCTCAAAGGAATTAAACATTTTTCCAAAGAAGACATACAAATGGCCAACAGTTACATCAAAAGGTGCTCATCATCTCTAACCATTAGGGAATTCTTTCATCCTGCACTTGTCCTTATTACTGTACATAACACATTATATTGATATTATCTATTTACTCGCCTGCACATTCTAATAGAGTATAAGCTCCTAGAAGGGCAACATTATTTCTCAATTATTTAAAAATCCTTAAGAACTACTCAATAAATGTTTGTTGAACTGATCTGTGCCTTGAACTGCGAATTAGTGTTTCTGCCATGTAAATCAGATGGCTTACATAGCTTCTTTGAGATTCAAAATTTTTTTTATCTGTAGAATGAAGAAGTTTTTCTAAAGCTAATCTCTTAGAATCCCTTTCAATTAAAAAAGCTAAAAGTTATGTAATTTTAAACATAAAATACACTCTCATATCCCAGATCACTAACAATATCTTAAGCAACTTAAATGAGAAAAAAAGGACCTTCAGGGAAATTTGAAGGTGCGGGGAGAAATTTCATAAAAGTATATAGGAGAGAATTTTACCGATTATTTTATTTTTACTCAACAGATTTATAAGCAATAAAACATTTATTCACAGAAACCTAATTGGATAACAATAAAGACTTTATGCTCTTCTGGGGCCATGGGGGTAAAAAAAAACCCTTAAAATGTGTGTGCATTTTTAAAACTTGTCATTTTAAGAAATAACGTAGTTTGTACTTCTTGGGAATTTGAGAATGTGATTATGCCTGCTGGATAGTCTTACTGTATACAAAGAGTTGAAAGTTTCCTTCAGGAATTTACTATTACACTCAAGAACAGTGTATTAGATTTTGGGCACATTAGACCATTTATGATAATTCTCTTCTAACAAATGTGATTTCTGGTAATAAAAAGATATATATTAAAAAAGATATATATTAAAAAAAACTCAGTGAGATATCACCTCATATTGTTAGAATAGCTATCATTAAAAACACAATAGATAAGAAATGTTGGCAAAAAAAATGTGGAGGAAAAAAGAACCCTTTATGAACTATTGGTAAAAATGTAACTTGATTTAGCCACTACGGAAAAGAGTGTGACGTTTCCTTTAAAAATTAAAAATAGAATTGCCATGTGATCCAGAAATCCAATTTCTGGATATATATTCAAAGAAGACAAAATCACTACCTGGAAAATATATATGTGCCTCCATGTTCATTGCAGCATGTTTACAGTAGCTAAGACACAAAATAAAACTGAGTGTAGATCAGTGATTCTATAAATAAAATGATATGTGAGTGGGATGTGTGTGTAAATAATAGAATATTATTCAGCCATGAAAAGCATCCTACTATTTGTTATAACATGGATGGACCATAGGGCATTATGTTAAATGAGATAAGTTGGGCGGAGAAAGACAAATACTGTATGACCTCTCTTATAAAAGAAACTACATTCATAGTTACAGAAAAAAGACTGGTGTTGCCAGAGGTGGGGTGAGGAGTGAGCAAAATATGTAAAGGTGCCCCCCTCCAAAAAATAATGAAGGTAATGAGAGCAAAATAACCATTTCAGATAGGCAACAGTTAAGAAAATTTGTTTCTTGCAAATATTCATAATAGGTAATATTAAGGAAATTTTCTCAGACTGAAGGGAATTAATACTAGAAGAAATCTTGATATGCAGGAAGGAATGATGGGAAATAGAAAGTACATATATATATATTTATTTATTTATATTTTATAAATGTAATGCAATATAAAATATAAAAGGATTAAAAAACTATTCTGCTATATATTATATGTACAATGTTTATAACAGTTTAGCATGTAATATTTAATATAATGCATAATAATATAACAATAATTCATATATTTAAAATTGTATTATCCCCGTGCATCAGTCCCTAGCATCCTGCATCCTGCATCAAACCTGGACTGGCAATTCATTTCGCTTATGATATCACACATGTTACATTGCCACTCTGCCAACCCATCCCACCCTCTCCCTCTCCCACAGAGTCCAAAAGGCCATCTATACAACTGTGTCTCTTTTGCTGTCTTGCGTACAGGTTTATCATTACCATCATTCTAAATTCCATATATATGTGTAAGTATACTGTATTGATGTTTTTCTTTCTGGCTTACTTCACTCTGTATAATCGGCTCCAGCGTCATCCACCTCATTAAAACTGATTCAAATGTATTCTTTTTAATAGCTGAGTAATACTCCATTGTGTATATGTACCACAGCTTTCTTATCCATTCATCTGCTGATGGACATCTAGGTTGCTTCCATGTCCTGGCTATTACAAACAGTGCCGCGATGAACATTGGGGTACACGTGTCTCTTTCAATTCTGGTTTCCTCGGTGTGTATGCCCAGCAGTGGGATCGCTGGATCATAAGGCAGTTCTATTTGCAATTTTTTAAGGAATCTCCACACTGTTTTCCATAGTGGCTGTACTAATTTGCATTCCCACCAACAGTGTAAGAGGGTTCCCTTTTCTCCACACCCTCTCCAGCATTTATTGCTTGTTGACTTTTGCATCGCAGCCATTCTGACTGGTGTGAAATGGTACCTCATTGTGGTTTTGATTTGCATTTCTCTGATAATGAGTGATGTTGAGCATCTTTTCATGTGTTTGTTAGCCATTCGTATGTCTTCTTTGGAGAAGTGTCTATTTAGTTCTTTGGCCCATTTTTTGATTGGGTCATTTATTTTTCTGGAGTTGAGCTGCATAAGCTGCTTGTATATTTTTGAGATTAGTTGTTTGTCTGTTGTTTCATTTGTTATTATTTTCTCCCATTCAGAAGGCTGTCTTTTCACCTTGCTTATAGTTTCCTTTGTTGTGCAGAAGCTTTTAATTTTAATTAGATCCCATTTGTTTATTTTTGCTTTTATTTCCAGTATTCTGGGAGGTGGATCATAGAGGATCCTGCTGTGATTTATGTCAGAGAGTGTTTTGCCTATGTTCTCCTCTAGGAGTTTTATAGTTTCTTGTCTTACGTTTAGATCTTTAATCCATTTTGAGTTTATTTTTGTGTATGGGGTTAGAAAGTGATCTAATTTCATTCTTTTACAAGTGGTTGTCCAGTTTTCCCAGCACCACTTGTTAAAAAGATTGTCTTTAATCCACTGTATATTCTTGCCTCCTTTGTCGAAGATAAGCTGTCCATAGGTGTGTGGATTTATCTCTGGGCTTTCTATTTTGTTCCATTGATCTATATTTCTGTCTTTGTGCCAGTACCATACTGTTTTGATGACTGTGGCTTTGTGGTTGAGCCTGAAGTCAGGCAGATTGATTCCTCCAGTTCCGCTCTTCTATTTTTTTTTTTTTTTTTTTAATTAATTTTTATTTTTTAGTTTGTTTTGCTTTACAATACTGTATTCGTTTTGTTACACATTGACATGAATTAGCCATGAGTGTACATGAACTCCCAATCCCGACCCCCTCCTCCACCCTCCCGCCCCACACCCTCTCTCTGGATTATCCCCATGCATCAGTCCCTAGCATCCTGCATCCTGCATCAAACCTGGACTGGCAATTCATTTCGCTTATGATATCACACATGTTACATTGCCACTCTGCCAACCCATCCCACCCTCTCCCTCTCCTACAGAGTCCAAAAGGCCATTCTATACAACTGTGTCTCTTTTGCTGTCTTGCGTACAGGTTTATCATTACCATCATTCTAAATTCCATATATATGTGTAAGTATACTGTATTGATGTTTTTCTTTCTGGCTTACTTCACTCTGTATAATCGGCTCCAGCGTCATCCACCTCATTAAAACTGATTCAAATGTATTCTTTTTAATAGCTGAGTAATACTCCATTGTGTATATGTAATCCAGAGAGAGGGTGTGGGGCGGGAGGGTGGAGGAGGGGGTCGGGATTGGGAGTTCATGTACACTCATGGCTAATTCATGTCAATGTGTAACAAAACGAATACAGTATTGTAAAGCAAAACAAACTAAAAAATAAAAATTAATTAAAAAAAAAATTGTATACACACACCTATACATAGTATAGGCAGTCTATGATTTGTACAGTATTGTGTTGACTAAAACTTGTGTGTATCAGAACAACATTTCCATTTGTTCAGCTACCAGATATCTGTACAAAATGAGTACACTTATCCAATGTGCACAGGATTCAGTTAATATGGTTTTGTGCATAGTAAGAACTGTAATATATATATACTACATATATACATATATATGTTTTGAATGACCTTTATCCATTTTACCCATCTCTGGCAACCACCAACCTGTTTTTTGTGTATATCATACATCATATTAAAAAGACAACTAACCATTTAAATAAAAATAAATAGCTATGTATAAGGTTTGTAACACATATAGAGGCAAAATAAATGGCAAGAAGAACACAGAGCTATGAAAACTATAAACAGAATTACACTGTTAACAAGCTGTTATATTACACATGAAGTAAGTAAAATATTTGAGTTAAATGTGGCTAAATTAAAGGAACATATTGTAATCTGTAGAGCATTATAAGAACATGAAGGAGGTATAAATTAAAATCCAATACAGGAGATCAAATTGAATGCTAAAATATTTGATTAATCCTAAATGGGAAACAAAAATTAGATGGCAGACAAGAAAATGAATACCAATATAGTCAACTTGCATCCTATTGTATCATTAATTATAGTAAGTGTTAAGTGACCAACTACTCCATGAAAAGGGCAGAAATTAGCAGACAGGATTAATAAATCACAGCTTAAGTGTGACTGTTAATTTTATGTGTGAACTTGACTGGGGCACATTTTAGCCAGATTTGGTCAAACATTATTCTGGGTGTTTCTGTAAAGTTATTTTATATATGATTAGCATTTATATATGAGTCAGTAGACTCAGTTCAGTCACTCAGTCGTGTTCGACTCTGCGACCCCATGGACTACAGCATGCCAAGTCTCCCTGTCCATCACCAAATCCCGGAATTTACTCAAACTCATATCCATTGAGTTGGTGATGCCATCCAACTATCTCATCTTCTGTCATCCCCATCTCTTCCCGCCTTCACTCTTTCCCAGCATTAAGGCCTTTTAAAATGAGTCATGTCGATGTGTAGCAAAACGAATACAGTATTGTAAAGCAAAACAAACTAAAAAAATAAAAATTAATTAAAAAAAAATAAAATGAGTCAGTTCTTCACATCAGGTGGCCAAAGTCACCTGTACAGAATATTGTCCTTCATAATGTGGAAAAGCCTTATCTAATCAGTTGAATGACTGAATAGAATAAAAAGGCTGACCCTCCCCCCAAGAAATAGAGAATTATTTTGGTCTAATGGCCTTGGAACTGGGACACTGGGTTTTTGTTTGTTTGTTTGTTTTGTTTTGGTTTGGTTTTGCCTCTCTTTGGACTTGAGCTGCAGCAATAGCTCTGACTGGGTTTCAAACTTAATGGTCCACAGGTTGGAATTACACTATTAGCTCTGCTGGTTCTCAGTCCTTCTAATTCAGACTGGAATTAAATCATTTGCTCCTCTAGGTCTCCAGCTTGATGACTGACTCTGCAGATTTTTGGACTTGCCAGCCTTCATAATCACATGATAATAATATCTCTATAATAAACCATAAATCATACACACACACACACACTCACTCACTCACACACCATATATTTCCCATGGGAGAATAACAGAAAAGTGTCACTTTATCAAAAATGCATAATCACGTACATAATGTGTGTTCCAAGAAAAGATCTCATAATATATTAGATTAAATTTTTTAAGTAAGGAAAGAAATAAATTCACCATCAAACAAATCCACCAAGTGTTAGATTCTTTCTAACTTTTTCTGATTAATTGATAGAACAAACAGATAAAAAATTCATCTATAATACAGAAGATGTGAACACCATGCTCAATCTAATTGACCTAAGTGATACATACATAATTGGTCAATGGCAGAACATCGTTTTTAATCAAAGGACATTTTTCAAAGTACACCTTATGTTGAGCACTAAAGTCAAGCTTTAATACATTTACAATAACTGAAAAAATATTAGCAATATTCTCTGATCACAGATTACAGTGGAATGAAATTAATGAATTATTACTCAGCCATTAAAAAGAATACATTTCAATCAGTTCTAATGAGGTGGATGAAGCTGGAGCTGATTATACAGAGTGAAGTAAGCCAGAAACAAAGACACCAATACAGTATACTTACACATATATATGGAATTTAGAAAGATGGTAATGATAAACCTTATGCGAGACAGCAAAAGAGACACAGATGTATAGAACAGCCTTTTGGACTCTGTGGGAGAGGGAGAGGGTGGGGTGATTTGGGAGAGTGGCAGTGTAACATGTATGATATCATAAGTGAAATGAATTGCTGGTCTAGGTTCAGTGCAGGATGCAGGATGTTTGGGACTGATGCACAGGGATAATCCAGAGAGATGGTGTGGAGCAGGAGGGGGGAGGTGGGGTTGGGATTGGGAGTTCATGTATACTTTTGGCTGATTCAATTCAATGTATAGTAAAACGAATACAGTATTGTAAAGCAAAACAAACTAAAAAATAAAAATTAAAAAGAAGAAAACATGCATAATACATACAAAAGTTTGGACATTTAGCGACATATTTCCAAATAACATATAAATCAAACAATACAAAGAAAAGTATAAAATATTTGAAATGAATGAAAATTCACTTCAGTTCAGTTGCTCAGTTGTGTCTGACTCTTTGCAACCCCATGAATCACAGCATGCCAGGCCTCCCTGCCTATCATCAACTCCCAGAGTTTATTCGAACTCATGTCCATTGAGTCGGTGATGCCACCAAGCCATCTCATCCTCTGTTGTCTCCTTCTCCTCCTGCCCCCAATCCCTCCCAGCATCAGGGTCTTTTCCAATGAGTCAACTCTTTGCATGAAGTGGCCAAAGTATTGGAGTTTTCAGCCTCAGCATCAGTCCTTCCAATGATGGACTGGTTGGATCTCCTTGCAGTCCAAGGGACTCTCAAGAGTCTTCCCCAACACCACAGTTCAAAAGTATCAGTTCTTCAGTGCTCAGCTTTCTTCACAGTCCAACACTCACATCCATACATGACTACTGAAAAAACCATAACGTTGACTAGATGGACCTTTGTTGGCAAAATAATATCTCTGCCTTTTAATTAAAACCAAAATTTGTAATATACTTCTAAAGTAAGGCTGAAAGAGATATTTATAGTTTTAATTACCTATGCTACAAAAGAGGGGCTTCAGAAGTGATTCAGTGGGTAAAGTAGCTGCCTGCAATGTAGGAGACACTGGAGATATGGGTTCAATTCCTAGATTGAGGAGATCCCCTGGAGGAGGCCACAGCAACCCACTCCAGTATGCTTGCCTGGATAATCCCCATTCACAGAAGAACCTGGTAGGCTACAGTCCATGGGAGTCACAAACAACTGGACATGATTGAAGTGACTGAGCACAGTAAAGCACTAAAAAAGAGGGGACTTCCCAGGTGGCATTAGTGGTAATGAACCTGACTGCCAATGCAGCAGACTTAAGAGACTTGAGTTAGATGCCTGGGTCAGGAAGATCCTCTGGAGGAGGGCATGGCAACCCACTCCTGTATTATTGCCTGAAGAATCGCCATTGACAGAGGAGCCTGGTGGGGCCACAGTCCATAGGGTCACAGAGTTGGACATGATTGAAGCAACTTAGCAGCATGCACACACTTCAAAAAAGGAACTATTTAAAATAAATTACCTAAGCTTGCATGTTACCAATATAGAAAAAGAATAAATCAAAATTAAAGTGGAAGAATGAATAGAATATAAATGAAACCTGAAATAAATGAAAAAGAAAACTGATCAACAATCGAGACCATTACACGTCAGTTATTTTGTGAAAAGAGTGAAAACGAGTAACCTTAGAACAGAAAAATATCCTTAAAAACAAAAATTACCCAAACTGGCAAATGAAAAAATTGAAAATCTAAAAAATGTAATTTCTAAAATGATCATGCATCTGGCAGCTCAAAATCCCTGTGCTATTGTCACACCAATAAAATACCAAGATATGGTCAGACAATGAATGAATAAATAAATAAATAAAACAAAACAACAACAACAACAAAAAGCAGTATAACGTCAACAC
The DNA here is from genome assembly GCA_006408695.1 of Aepyceros melampus. NCBI lineage: Eukaryota > Metazoa > Chordata > Mammalia > Artiodactyla > Bovidae > Aepyceros > Aepyceros melampus. The sequence continues at coordinate 71,851 of SJXQ01006980.1, read as the reverse complement.
AACTGAAAAATTGGAAACAGAATGAAATACACAAAGATGATACATTGTGTTGGCCAAAAAGTCAGCTCAGGTTTTTCTGTAACATCTTTTAGAAAAGTCTGAATGAAATTTTGGCCAACTCAATAGGAATAGTCTCCAAGTACAGCAACTTTGGAAGTTGGTTTTGGCAGTTTCTTATGAAATTAAATATACTCTTATACAATTCAGCATTTTTCTCCCTGGAATTCATGTAAATGACTTGAAATATATGCCAGCACAGAAATCTTCATGCAAATGTTTATAAGTTTTATTCATAATTGTCCAAACTTTGAAGCTACTTACATGTCTACAATAAGTGAATCCAAATAACTCTGGCACCTCCACACAGTAGAATATTATACCAAATTGAAAAGAAATGAGTCACCTACACATGGAAGTTTACGGCAGCTTTATTCACATTTGTCAAAATTTGGACGCAACTGAGGTGCCCTTTCATAGGTGAATAGATAAATGGTGATACATCCAGGCAATGGAATATTATTCAATGCTAAAAATGAAGCAATCTCACAAGCCATGAGATCTTGGAAGAATCTTAATTGTATATTAGTAGTGAAAAAAGCCAACTTGAAAAGTTTATGTATGATTCCAAGTATATGATATTGTGGAAAAGGCAAATCGATGGAGACATTAAACATGTCAGTATTTTCCAGGGCATAGGGAGTAGGAAGGGTGCTTTCCAGGCAGCACAATGGGGGCGATATAGGAGATGTGGATTCCATCTATGAGTCAGAAAGATGCCTTCGAGTAGGAAACGGCAACCCACTGTCATATTCATACCTGGAAAATTCCATGGACAGAGGAGTCTGGTGTACTACAGTCCATAGGTTTACAAAGAGTTGGGCACAACTGAGTGACTCAATACACACACACACACACACACACACACACACACACACAGAGTCACACATAGTGAATATTGGAGCACAGAGGATTTTTAGGATAGTGAAAATATACTTGTATGTTATAAAGGTGGCCACATGTCACTATATGTTGTCAAAACCCACAAACCCACAGAACTCCAAGAGGGAAACTTAACATAAACTACAGACTTTAGATGACAATGAAGTTTCTATGTAAAGTGAAAGTCACTCAGTTGTGTTTGACTCTTTGCAATCCCATGAACTATACAGTCCATGGAATTCTCCAGGCCAGAATACTGAAGTAAGTAGCCTTTCTCTTCTCCAGGGGAGTCTTCCCAACCCAGGTCCCGTATTGCAGGTGAATTCTTTACCAGCTGAGCCACAAGGGAAGCCCATTTCTATGTAGGTTCATGAACATAACAAATGTACCCTCTGATACAGGATTTTGATATTGGCAGAAGTTGTGTTTCTGTGTGGAATGGTCAAAGATTATATGAGAACCATAAATTTCCCCTCAATTTTGGGGGAATCTACAACTGCTCAAAAATGATCTATTAGTAAACAAACATATAGACAAAAAAACATTGATACACCATTTCTTACCCACTATTAATAGAATGCCTAAAACCAAAACGGCCAATCACATTCAATTTTGGCAAGGATGAGGAGCAAATGCAACACATACACTGCTCAGAGGAGCACAAAATTACACGTCAGTTTCAAATCTGCTAAAATGACCAAAGGACTTCCCTGATGGTTCAATGTGAAAATAACTCACTGGCAGTGCAGGACAGGTTCAATCCCTGGATCAGTAAGAGCCACTGAAGGAGGGCATGGCAACCCACTCCAGTATTTTTGCCTGGAGAATCTGATGGAGAGAGGAGCCTGGTGGGTTACAGTCTACAGAACTGCAAAGAGTCAGACACGACTGAAGCAACTGAGCATGTTTGTAGAACGACCAAAATTAATTAAAAAAAGGAAAAAAGACTGACAATTCAAAACCTTGAAAGGCTGCCAAGCACCTGGGATTCTTATGCATTCTGGAAGAGTGTACATAAAATGTTCTAACCCAACTATGGATAACTGTCACAGTTCCTTATAAACACACACACGCACACACATCTGCTATATTACCCATAGTCTGACATTTGCTAAAGATACATGAAAATGAAGAATTTTATAAGAATTTTCAAACAATATTTTTATACTATCTCCAAAATATAGATATCTCAATGTCAACAGGTAATAGGTAAACAAACTGGGCAGTTCATATAAGAATTGTAGTTGGCCATAGAAAGTAGCAAACTTCTAATATAAGTAACATGTTTAATCTAAAAAAGTTAAATACAGACACTTTAAAAAGAATATGCACTATATTGATTAGATTTATATGAAATTCAGTAACAGGTAGAACTGATATTTGGTGAAATAAATCAGGAAGTGGTTCCTTTGTACATGAAAAGATGTTCAACATCACTAATTATTAGAGAAATGCAAAAGAAAACTATAGTGACATATCACCTCACATCAGTCAGAATAAACACCATCAAAAAGTCTACAGTAACAAATGCTGGAGAGAGTGTGGAGAAAAGGGAATCCACCTACACTGTTAGTTGGCTGCTGCATGCACTATGGAAAACATATATGGAGATAGCTAGTGGTAATCTGCTGTTTAACATAGGAGCTCAGCTTAGTGCTCAGTGGTGAGCTAGATGGGTGTAATGTCAGGGGAGGAGATCCAAGAGCAAAGGGTTACATGTACACTTATACTTCAACAGCAGAAACTAACACAATATCATGAAGCAATTATATCCCAATACATTTTTAAAAAAAAGCTAAAAACGTTTCCATATGATCCAGTGATTCCACTCCTGGGCCTATATCTGGAGAAAACTCTAATTTTAAAAGATACATGTATTTCCAAGTTTTGTTGTTGTTGTTCAGTTGCTAAGTCATGTCAAACCCTTTTGCAATCCTGAGGACTATAGCCCACCAGGCTCCTCTGCTCATGGGATTTCCTGGGCAAGAATACTGGAGTAGGTTGTCATTTCCTTCTCCAGTGGATATTCCTGACTCAGAGAATGAACCTCATCTCCTGCTTGGCAGGTGAATTCTTTACAATGGAACCACCAGGGAAGCCCAACCCCAATCTTTACAGCAGCACTATATACAATAGCTAGGACATAGAAATAATCCATGTGTTCATCAACAGATAAATAAAGATGGTGTGGAACACAGTGGAACATTACTCCACCATAAAATGAACCAAATTTGCAGCAACATGGATGGCCTAGGGATTATTATACCAAGTAAATTAAAGTGAAGTAAAGTAAGTCAGACAAAGAAAGATATGTATAACTTTTATGTGAAATTTCAAAATATAATACAAATGATTCTATATACAAAACAGAAACAAACTCACAGACATAAAAAGCAAACTTCTGGTTACCAAAAGAGAGAGTCATTGGGAGGGGATAATCAGGAGTACAGGGTTAACAGATACAGAATACTCTGTATAAAATGAGTGAGCAGGAAGAATTTACTATTTATTTCAGGGAAATATATTGAATATCTTATAACCCATATGGGAAATGATCTGGAAAAAATAGTGGTTGCCTTTTTTTTTTTTTTTGTACTTGTATTTTATTTATTTGTTGTTACATGCTGATGAGCTTAAGATAATTTTTTTAAATTAATTTTTATTTTTTAGTTTGTTTTGCTTTACAATACTGTATTCATTTTGCTATACATTGACATGAATCAGCCACGAGTATACATGAACTCCCAATCCCAACCCCCACCTCCCCCCTCCCGCCCCACACCATCTCTCTGGATTATCCCCGTGTCTCAGTCCCAAGCATCCTACATCCTGCATCAAACCTAGACCGGAGATTCATTTCACTTATGATATCATACATGTTGCACTGCCATTCTCCCAAATCATCCCTCCCTCTCCCTCTCCCACAGAGTCCAAAAGGCCGTTCTATACATCTGTGTCTCTTTTGCTGTCTCGTGTACAGGTTTATCATTACCATCTTTCTAAATTCCATATATAGTGGTTGCCTTTGGAGGAGAAGGAATTGATCGGGCTTTTATTTGATAAGAACATCTTGTTTTGACAGATGGCTACTTGGTAACAAAGCTCATTTAACAGAATGCTGTATATCTATGTATCTAACTGCTGGGGCTTCCCAGGTGGCTCAGTGGTAAAGAATCTACTTGCTAATGCAGAAGAAATGGGTTTGACCTTTGAGTCAGGAAGATCACCTGGAGAAGCAAATGGAAACCCACTCCAGTATTCTTGTATGGGGAATCTCATGAACAGAGGAGCTTGATGGGCTACAGTCCATGGTGTCACGAAAGAGTTGGACACAAATTCTTGTTATTTAGCAAATAAACAACAAGATGGTATGTTAATTATATTTTAAATAAAAAAAAAGTTTTGGCAGCACCAGTGTAATGGCCACAAATGCTCCCTTTTGGCAAAAAAGAGATCAGGTTTCAGTTCCAGATTCTGCTGTAGATTGCTGGATCTGCCACAAGTTAATTATCATCTGAAGCCTCAATTTCTTGGTGTGTAAAATGGGGCCAAACACTTGTGGATTTTGTGAGAAATATGCAATGTGTAGAAAGCTTGTAGGATGGTATTTGGTCAAATAATAGTAATTCAATAAACAGCAGTTACACTATTTTTATGAACCTCTTGCAATTCTTCTTTCAAATGCCTGTACTTCTGACATACTCTATTCTTTTTTTCTTTTAGTTCTCCATCTATCTGAAGAACATGTATGAATTTCCTACAGCTTTGGATTTTTTTTTTCTTTCATTGCTACTGCCAGAATCACAATCCCATCCGCACACGCCAAGTAGAAGTGAGTACTCAGTTATTTGCATTGACTATAATCAATATGAGTTTTAAACAGTGCAAAATACTTTATTACACTAAAAATAGCATATTCCTATCCCTCTGTATGTGTAAGATCTGATGTCAAATTTTTCTCTGAACACAGCACCATGTCAAGTACATACTAAATCCTTAATAAAAGACAATTCATAAATAAATAATTTTAGACTATGAAAATCATAACATTATTTTACTGACATTCATATTTACACCAAGTCTAAAGCTATTACAGAATGAAAGATGGGCACTTCTAGTACTAATCTTACACTTTCATCCCCTAGCTCCTTATTGAAAACTCAGAATGGGATGGGAATATAAGAGTGAACAAAAAAGACTCGAGTCTGCAAGGAGATACTATGCTTGCTGTGATCCAGACAATAAAGAAATGTACAGAAACTTTGTTCGTCTGGTCAGTTATTTCCCACTCCTATTTGTGTCTCCTCATTTCTTGTATCCCAATCTTTTCCATTAATTTTGTTATCTTTCTGTTTTATAGTCAGGAAATATTGAAAGTTATTTCTGATTAGGAAGCATACAGACACCTACCTTCCATGAATGTTTTGTGTATATGTCTTTTCCTTCTGATGTACTTTCAATTTTTAAGCTGTTTCATGAGAAGAAAGGATGGGAATTTGACAACACTTGGGTCAGAGGTATGGAGATAGGAGAGCATATACACAAAAGGGTTGTGGGAAATTCAGGAAGATAGAAGATTCCACAAGGAGAAGAGAGGGGTTTTGGAGACATATTTAAGGCTTGTAGTTCACATCCATTAGATTGAGGACATTATTGGGAATGCTTTTATGAAAACAGTCAACCCTCACACGGTCAATATTTCACTTAATTCTTCAGGTGTGACTGATATTGGAAGTAGGAAATTTTGGGGTAGCTATTTTGTCAAGTGGCCTGGGTCCGATATCTGTGATTGTCTAAAATAAGCATTTATTTTCCAGGTAAGAAAAAACCCAATTCACTCATCATTACTTGACCCACCAGAATCACTGGGTACTTACACCTTAATTTTTCTCAGATAGTTCAGTAACATTACCAAAGAATTGCAAGGTGCTACTTTAACTATTTTCCATTTATAATGGCATCTACACCCCTCCACATAATTCCGGATCATTTTTTAGGTTTACATATCAGTCCCAAGTATAAATTAGGGGTAAAGGATTTTGACATAAAGGATTTGGTGGGAGTTGATGTTGTGTGGCAGTGCTATGCATTAAGTCTTAGCCTCTGTGAGAACAATTGGGCTCTGCTGGCAATCATTTACTCTGTGGGATGACCCACAGCATGATGGACCAAAGGTTAAATCCACCATAATCCTGAAAAACAAATGGTTAGTGGGGGAACTTAATCTCTGGTGAATTTATATATCAGAATTAGAGGAAGAAGAAGTGTGCTTTAGTGAGGGTAGAAATGTAACTAGCTGAAAAATAAACTGATTTCCCTAAAGCCATCCACAGCCATCAACTGGTATGTGACAAGGTTGATAATAGGGAAACATGAGAAGACGGTTGACACATGGGCCCAGTGAAGTAGTCAGTTCCTAACCTCATCAAACTGAAAACTCTTTTATGGACTATTATCAACCTATGAGAGGGACCCAAGGCCATGAGATATGGTGTGTCCATTTTTCAGAAGCATCTTTTTGTGAGTATGGCAGCATGACACATCATCAGGCACCAGGGAAGAACTACTGCTTCTGAAAAGAAAATGCTCCCAGCGGGTAAAAATTCGGATTTCTCATCCCTTCAACTGCCAGAAAAAACTACTGAAACCTCACTCTCAAGTTATCTTTTCATTATTTAAGGCAGTAATAAACTTGGGCATGTGTTTAAAACTGGGCATGCTTTCATTGGGATTCATAAATTACTACATTTGAGGACTACTAGCTAACAGTATTCTCGCCTGGAGAATCCCAGGGATGGAGGAGCCTGGTGGGCTGCTGTCTGTGGGGTACACAGAGTTGGCCACGACTGAAGCAACTTAGCAGCAGCAGCTAACAGTACTGCAGCAGGAGTGGGGTATAGCCTTCATCATTCTCATCTGCCCCCTTGTGGTATCTTTCACACTTTTTTTTTTTTTTTTTTGGTCACTCCAGAAGCTTGCCCTAGGCTGCAAATAGCCTATGCAAAACTAAACATCCTTGGTATATAATATTTTGTATATTTCCAGGAAACTAACCAAAAGGAGCTGACTGTCATTTCCTTTCAGCATGAAATAGTATACTGTTATTCAATACATTTTATACCTTCTACTTTATCTGTTAATACATTGCTTGTTTAATTTTTAAGCTAAATTTCCACACCCACCCAATTCTGTGTGATGCTGTTTATCTGTTTTCCCTATATATGAACTGTGGGTCTATTCATTTCCCTATTGTATTATTTTCTAGTGCATTTTTTGTTGTCATTGTTACAACTTCTTTCTTGCTCTGTAACTGAAAAATAAGCAGCAGGAAACCTACCTTATTCTTTCATTCCAGTTACTCCAGAGGAATCCATCCCCCCCATACTAAAAATGCTATCTCTCATGGATGTCTGGAACATCTCAACTTCCAGGATTTCTTTCCTTATCTCTCCATTCTTGGATGTTCTTTTTCCGCCTGTGTCTGAAAATGCCTGCAACTCTAAGACCTACCTCAGTAATTTCACTCTAAATCTCACTCTTCTTCTGTACCATGATCCCTGCAGCAGCTCTATTTCCATGAAGAGTATCTGGATCCCAATTCACTTTTCTTCTGAATCCCAAGCTTTTATACAAAAGTGTCTGCAGGCTATCCTCTTTGGAAGGTCCACAGGACTGTAAATGCCCGTGTCCCACCCAATAATCATAAATTTCTCTTCCTTAGGAGACTCCAGTGTGTCCCTGTGAGAATCACCCACCCTAGCAATTTATCCACTTTCCCGGGACTTCTCCTCCTCTTTCACATTTACATTAAAATATAATAGCTGTCTACTGTGAGTCTTGAGATATATATTATGCTTGTGTGTGTGTGTGTGTGTGTGTGTTTTCTTTTCTTCCCTCTGGCTCCTGTTCTGCTGTATCTGTGCTCAGACCACACCATCTTCCCCCTCTTGGACACCTTCCATGTTCCCAGTGGTCTGTTCACAACTCTATACTGCAGTACAGGGATTTCTACAACATAAATCTGTCCCTGTCACTCCCCTGTGAAAACTCACCCATGGGGAATCTGACCAGGCTGCATTTGGGGACTGGACAGAGTGAGGAGGGATCTTGTGTCCGCTAGGATTTCTGGTAGACGCCCCTCTGCACTATCCACTTGTGGTGGTCGGGGGCGGGGAAGGGGCGGGATCGAGGCCCCTTCCCCCCTCCTCCTTACTGCGGAAAGCTGCAGAGCTAAGGGCACTCACTTCCTATTCACCAGTCAGCAGGGAGGACTCCTCTCAGCAGCCACGTAGGCATTCTCTTCTCTCTGGAGGAAAAGGCCCAGCAGCTGTCGGAGGAAAAGGCTCACCAGCTGTCAGAGCAAAAGGACATGTCGCAGCTAAGTAAGAATCTGGGAGATCCGAGTCCCCCGGAGGAGGCCCCTAAGCCCGCGGTCTATAGCCGCCCTACGGTTCTGATGCGGGCCCCGCCCGCCTCCTCGCGGGCCCCTCCAGTCCCTTGGGACCCACCTCCGATTGATTTGCAGGCTTCACTGGCCGCTTGGCAGGCACCGCAGCCTGCTTGGGAGGCTCCGCAGGGCCAGCCGCCTGCCCCCGTGGCGCCCATGTCCCAGCCTCCATCCCTAGGGGGCCCGATGGTCCAGGCTCCCCCTCTGGGGGGCCCGATAGGCAAGCCTCCGACTCCCGGAGTCTTGATGATCCATCCTCCCCCTCCGGGAGCCCCGCTGGCCCAGCCTCCGACTCCTGGGGTCCTGATGATGCATCCTTCGGCTCCCGGAGCCCCCATGGCACATCCTCCTCCTCCGGGGACCCCGATGGCACATCCTCCTCCTCCTGGGACCCCGATGGCCCATCCTCCTCCTCCCGGGACCCCATGGTGCACCCTCCTCCTCCGGGGACTCCAATGGCGCACCCTCCTCCTCCGGGGACCCCGATGGCGCACCCTCCTCCTCCGCCGGCAACCCCAATGGCCCATCCTCCCCCTCCGGGGACCCCAATGGCACAGCCTCCAGCTCCGGGAGTCCTGATTCCCCAGCCTCTGACTCCGGGCGTCCTGATGGTTCAGCCTCCTGCTCCGGGAGCTCCAATAGCCCAGCCTCCACCTCCGGCACCCCTGATGGCCCAGCCTCCTCCTCTAGGAGCTCCGATGGCCAAGCCTCCAGGTCCGGGAGTCCTGATGATCCATCCTGCAGGCTCGAGACCTCCGATCACCCAGCCTCCAGCGACAGGAGCCCCGATAGTTCAGCCGCCGGCGCCGGCCCCACCTGCGCAGCCTATGGCTTCCTGGGCCCCACAGGCTCAGCCTCTGATCCTGCAGATCCAGTCACAGGTTGTAAGGGCTCCTCCACCGGTTCCCCAGGGCCCACAGGCCCCACCGGCTCAGCTAGCCACTCCCCCGGGCTGGCAGTCCACCTCTCCGGGATGGCAGGCCCCACCACAAGGCTGGCCGGCCACACCCCTAGGCTGGTCGACCACACAGGTCACCTGGCCTGGTCCGACAATTGCTTGGCAGGCCCCTCTATCTGTGCGCCCTGGCCCACCTCCCATCCGCCCTGGCCCACCGCCCATCCGCCCGGGCCCACCACCTATTCGCCAGGCCCCACCCCCAATACGCCAGGCACCGCCACTGATCCGCCAGGCACCGCCACCCATCCGCCCTGCGCCGCAGGTCCTGGCCACCCCACCACCTCTCTGGCAGGCCCTGCCACCTCCACCACCACTGCGGCAGGCCCCACAAACTCGACTGCCTACCCCACAGTTGAGGGCGGCCCCGCCAATTCGGGTGGCCCCCCAGGTGCCAACAGCCCCTCCAGCACCGCAGATGCCGACTGCACCTCCTGCTGTCCCTCAGGCGTCCCCGACTGTGATGCCGGCCCCTCTACCGGTCCCACTGTCGCACCTCAGGCTGTGCACTGCCCACCCATCATCTGGCAGGCACCAAAAGGCCAACCTCCAGTGCCGCAGGAGATGCCAACGTCCATGGAGTTCCAGGAAGTTCAGCAAGCCCAGGCCAGCCTGGCCTGGCAGGCTCCGAAAGCTCAGGGGCAATTCTGGCAGTCCCTACCCACCCAGGAGGCCCAGAGGCAGGGCCCACCACTGGTTCAGCTGGAGCAGCCCTTTCAGGGGGCCCCCGCCTCCCAAAAGGCCCTTCAAATCCAGCTACCCACCCAGCAGGCCCAGCTCTCGAGCTCGCAGGCAGAGCTGCCATCCGTGCAACTCCAGCCCTCCTGGCAGGGCCCCCCTGCAGACCTGCAGGGCCAGCCTGGAGCCCCCTTAGCAGGGGCAAATTTTCCCATGGGCTCTGCTAAATCATTGATGACTCCATCAGGAGAATCTAGGGCTTCTTCTATAGACCGAAGGACCTCTTCAAAAGATCGTAGGACCTCTTCAAAGGAACGCAAGGCTCCTGTAAAGGACCGGATGATCTTCGGTGGCACTTTCTGTGCTCCCAGGGCAATGCCACTTGCTGGAGCACACCTGCCGACTCCCTGGAAAAACTTGCCTACCACATCTGAGACCTTTAATGCCACTTCAAGGATCTTTCCATCTACCTCCCAGTTCCAGCCTGCCTCTTTTAATGCCTTCAAGGGCCCATCTGCCACCTCAGAGGCCCCAAAGTCACTGCCATTTACTCTGCAGGATCCATTTACCTGCATTGAGGCCCTGCCTGCAATCCCATGGGTTCCACAGCCCAATGTGAATTCCTCAAAGGCGTCCAAGGCAGGACCCAGTATCCTGATGGCAACCGCAGCTGTCCCACAAGTGATGGCCATCACTCAAGAGGCCTCAAAGACCTCCGCTGAACCACCACGTCGCTCAGGCAAGGCCACCCGAAAGAAGAAGCATCTGAATACAGAAGAGGGGGATAGCAGTGGCAAGATGCTGAACATGTGTCATTGGCAGGCTCCCAGGCACTGGAAAGTCTAGACTTGAATGACTGGGAGGTACAAACCCCCATCCAATTCCTGTGTGACTGGGAGGGCCCAAGCACCTCCCGAATCCTGAGTGGTTGGGAGGGCCTGAGTACCTCCCAGATCCTGAGTGGCTGGGAAGGGCCCAGCACTTCTTGGGCCCTGAGTGCCTGGGAGGGCCCGAGCACCTCAAGGGCCCTGGGTCTCTGGGAAAGCCCAGTTAGCCCTCCGTCCTTGATCATCTCTGAGCTCCCTACTCTTGCTCAGGGATTCGGTGCCACCCAGTATGATCCCAGGCTGGAGACGCAGCTGCTGTCTCCCTTGGATGAGCGAGCAAATGCACTGGTGCAGTTCCTCTTGGTTAAAGACCAAGCCAAGGTCCCCATTAAGCGCTCAGAGATGGTGAAATTCATCATCCGTGAATATAAAGATGAGTGCTTAGAAATCATCAGCCGTGCCAGCCACACGCTGGAGTGTGTTTTTGGTTATCAGTTGAAGGAAATTGACCCCCAAAACCACTCTTATATTCTCATCAACAAGGGTCGAAAGGGTGACACAGGTGCATCCTATTTGGACAGGCCCAAGTTAGGCCTCCTGATGGTGGTTCTGAGCCTCATCTTTATGAAAGGCAACTGTGTCAGGGAGGACCTGATTTTCACTTTTCTGTGCAAATTAGGGCTGAATATCCGGGAGACACATGGTCTCTTCGGAAATACAAAGAAGCTCATCACCGAAGTGTTTGTAAGGGAGAAGTACCTGGAGTACAGGCGAATCCCCTTTACCGAGCCAGAAGAGCATGAGTTCCTCTGGGGCCCCCGAGCATTCCTTGAAACCAGCAAGATGATTGTTCTGAAGTTTTTTGCCAGGCTGTATAAGAAAGATCCACGGTGCTGGCCATACCAGTACTATGAAGCACTGGCAGAGTGTGAGTCTGAAGATCTGGATGAAGATGAGTCTGACCCTGATGATAAAACCGATGACCCCACCAGCAGCCCCCCTCCCCATTAATATTGTTTAGCAGATATCTCTCGTTCCTTTGGGTCCTGGCCTAAGGCCACTGACAGGGTGGGGTGGGGGGGACGTTTTGTTTCTGGTGTTTCTGTTTAAGTTCTGTGTGTGTAAGTTTGGATTTCAATTTGCTTTTGTATCTGCCAAAGCTTTGTACATTTTCATGTGGTGTTGATTTCAACTTGCTATTGTTCTATTTGGTATTTTGGCATCTGTATTTTTAACTGAGATCTGTGATTCTCTGTTTTGTGTTATAATTGTTATGTTTTGGTATCAGAGTTGTGCTGGCTTTGTGAAATGAATTGAGAAGCTGTCCATCTCATTCTGGTACAGATTATGTAGCATCAAAATAGGCTATTCTTTGAATGTTAAAATGACTCATCAGTAAAAGCTGTCTGCAGAAAAGTAAATATCTATATCTATATATAAATATAATTTCAGCATAATATGGAAGTGTTTGTCTTTATTCTAATTTTTATTCTAGGTACTGGGAGCCAAGTTTTACCATACTCTCCAAATACAGCTGAACATCAAGACAATTTCCAGTAATAGTAGATACCGTGGTGACAGAACTGTTTCTCAAAACAGTGCTACTTGTGTTATAATTATGCAGTAATTGCAGTGGGAGTTGGAATGTAAGATTAAAGCAAGAGTAAAGCTTCACACATCAATGAAGGTGAATCAAGAGGAGGTTTTTAATCCTTTTGATTCCTCACAATAGTCTTTCAAAGTAGGCATTATTCCCATTTCGTAGGTGAGTGTCTAAGGCTCAAGTAGATCAATTAAGTGGGACATGTCAGTGCCAAGACAAGGTTGTAATTTGAAGCAGAAAATTTTCTTAAGGTTATGTGAAAAGCCACAACAATCTATCTGCCTGCAGATCAAAGTACCAGGTTTGTTAGCCATGGGGAGAACAAAGGGGTCTTGGTCAGTTCTGGTGGGTGGTGGGTGTCCAGCAGCTCAGGGAACTACATGACACTGAAACATGCTCCCTGCAAAATATAACAGGGAAAAGGAAATACCAGGCTTCATTGAACTGAGACGTGCAGGTTGCAGTGGGTCAGGGGGAAAATGGGGGATAACACCGGAGTCTAACATACAAGGGAAGCCAGTTGGCAACGGGCTGATGTACTAAATAACCAGTAGTCAGTCCTTGGGTGCAGGATCTGGTGTGGGACGGGGGCACCAAAGAGTTTTGGAAGAAGATATTCATGAGCACCTGACCCTGCTGGAGTGCGCAAAAGGACGTTCCTGAAGGTATCGCTATCTTCTCAGGGATGGGGACAATCAGCGTTGCTGCTTCTCTACTGTTCTGGAAGGATCCAGGGCCCCCAAATCCCACCCCCTCTTCTCTTGGTGGATAAAGCACCTCAGTAGGGTACACGGCAAAAGTGGTATTCATCTGCCACCTAGCGACCTGTTATGGTTCTGTCGCTCCTGCAATGGCTCAGCCCCAACCATGGTCAAGAATCTCACACCCCAAATACTTGGGTTTAGACTGGAATTGCTTCACAACTCTTGCCCTTAATTTTACTTGCATTTGGGCTCAAATGCCCCTTCTTTTCTTTTACAACATAGGGCAAGGTGAAACTTCCTCCCCAGGTCCAATTCAGTCTCATTTGAGAAGCTGAAATTCTAGAAGAGGAGATGAACTCATAAGTCCATTCCCCGCCCCCAGCACAGAGCTGTATTTTCTGGGATGACAGCCCCCACCCCAGGACTGTCCTGGCTACAGAGGATCTTTGGCACATTATCCATGTGGCTAGGTTTTCCAGAGATTCAGAAGGAGTTTTGTGTAAACTCCTTGGGTCAGAGAGTACTGGGCTTCCCTGCCAATCTTCAGTTATTTAGATGACAACAGCAAATGCCCTTTGTACGAAATAGCACCGTTGCAGCTGAGAACTGTCCTGCAAAGAGGCTTTGCGGAGCCTTAAAATTGGCACATGGGTCTAGGATTTTTAATTTCTTTAAAGCTTATTTATTATTTTTATAGTTTTCAACAAATCATCCACTCACGGGTGACTTGAGCAACTTCATCTCATTTATCCTATCATCTGATGCAAACAAATGATCTCATTCAAGCAATGCCAAAGGCTTAAGACCTGAGTAGAATTAAAATGTAATGAGATACAAATGGCAATAACATTACAGTTTTAAAATTACACTCAAAATAAACTGGCAAAATATTCAACTGAAATGTTTAAGAAAGAACAGTTGACATTATAAAATCAGAGAGAAGAAATCAAAATCCAGGAAAATGGGAAGTTACAGGGTAGGATGCAATGAGAGAAAACTCAAAGCGATTTCAAAGTTCTAAAATGTAGATAAATTTAGTAGGAAGATTTTTAGCATGAAGATTTTTATTACAAAATGAAGAAAAACTAAAACTTTTTTAAACTAAATGGGCTAAAGCTATCAGGTGACAAACACAAAAAGAAATACAAATTGAAAATGACGTTGGAAATGTTTCACTTCACTAATAGAGAAGGACGTTACCCATTATAAGTATTAGACCAGTATTCCACCTTTCATTTATTAAAATGGCACAGAATAAAGTGAAGCTCATAGAATATCCATTGAAAATAGAGTTATTGTAAAACTGGTATCCTTATAAACTGGTGATAAAAGTATAAATTATTGCAAATTACCGTGAAATAAATTCAGTCAACTGTATCTCCAAGAGATTTAAAAATAGTAACACTAGCTAGAAATTCCTTGTATGGGAATGTATTGAATAGAAATAACTTGCATGGGGCAAAAGCTTTTCCACAAAGAGAGCTGCTTAGGAAAGTGCAGGAGATTATGATATGCATGCACACCTCATACAAGACTACTAGAAGCAAGGTGGTCCTGCTGCGAAAAGCATCTTCAGAAACCACTTGCAATTTGCCACAGCACAAAATTATGTGCAAAAGAACAGAGACATAACAATCTTTGCCTGAATTTTTTTTAAATTTTGATTTTACTTTATTTATTTATTTATTATTTTTATTTTTACTCACATGAAAGCCATGGAATGATCTCAACCTTTTAGATTAAGCTATAGACTCAGTGAGAAGATAAGTTTAAAGTTTTTTGCAAAGTGGACTTCCTTGATGCACAGTGGATAAGAATCTGCCTGCCAGATCAGGGAGCATGGGTTTTATCCCTGTTCCAGGAAGAACCCAAATGCCGTGGAGCAACTAAGCCTGAGTGCTGCAACTGCTGAGCCTATGCTTTAGAGCTCACAAGTTGAAACTTCTGAGCCAGCCTGCATGCCAGAACTACTGAAGCCCATGCCTAGAGCCTGTACTCCACAACGAGAGAAGCCACTGCAATGAGAAGCCTGTGAACCATGAAGAAGAGTAGCTCCCTTCTTGCTTCAACTAGAGAAAGCCTGCACAAAGCAGCAAAGACCCAGTGCAGACAAAAATATAATAAATAAATAATTATAAATGTTTCCCAGAGGGATCAAATCATGTGCATTGTTGTACAGGATGTTAAGTTTTAAGAAAGGTAATATCTTAGGATATTGACCTAGAAATGATCTGAAATTCACAATACTATTACTTAAAGCCATTCTTCTGGGGAGCCTTAGAGGCAAAGATCAATTTCCTGTCAAAGCAGTACATAAAGCAACATTGTCAGCATCCACAATGTGCAGCATCATCTCATCTAAAGGACAGAGCCTCATCCCTGACATATCTGTATCTAACCAGAACCCAACATGTGTGCAGCTACCCACATTTGGTCATGAGGCAACAGCCTAGTTGCCTTAGACATGTCTCCTACCTTCAATATTACCTTTCACACAAACTGCTGTGTTGGCTGTATGGAGCATAATGTTTTACTCTGTGTAAAGCCCGTGATGGCTTTTAGTTTATCTTAGAGGTAGACACTGATCACTTTCCTCATCCTGAGTGTCAAGGGGCATCAGGTTAGAGTTGGGTAGCCTAAATTGGATTTACAAATGAAGCCAGGGGTCCCTCTGCTGGAAAGTTGGAGGAACTCCTAGGATTCTATCGGAAACACCCAGGAGTGACCAAAAGGATGGGTCTTAAAGAGAATTTCTACTGTATAGCACAGGGTACTCTGCTTAATACTCTCTAACAACCTAAAATGAAAAATACTTGAACAAGGATAGATACATGTATATGTATAACTGAATCATTTTGCTATACACCCCAATGGTGGAAAGCAAAGAGGAACTAGAGTCTCTTGACGATGGTGAAAGAGGAGAGTAAAAAAGCTGACTTAAAACTGAACACTCAAAAACTGGGATCATGGCATATGGCCCCATGACAAATAGATGAGGAAAAAATGGCAACAGTGACCTGATGTAAAGAGACAACTCATTGGAAAAGACCCTGATATTGGGAAAGATTAAGGGCAGGAGAAGGAAGTGGCAGAGGATGAGATGATTGGATAGCATCATAGACTCAATGGACATGAGTTTGAGAAAACTCCAGGAGACGGTGAGGGACAGGGAAGCCTAGAGTCCTTGGGGTCCATGGGGTCCACAAAGAGTCGGACATGACTTAGCAACTACAGAACAACAACAATACACCTGAAACTAACACAACATTTTTGATCAACTATAGGCCAATACAAAATAAAACTTTTAAAAGAGAGAGACTGTCATTTAGATTACATGCTATCTGTTTTCTTTTATCTCCAACCCCAAAAGTCCTGTGAGCACAAGAAAGACAGGCATGATAGCAGGTCTGGCTTCTCTGAAGAGAATCTCTGGGAAAGGAAATATAGCAATCCATTGTGGTTTGTACTGTAAAGATAGGTTGCTATGTTTCCTTTCCTGCAGTGCCAACCGAGCTAAATAGGAGAAAACTGAGAACGAAGGAGTCTCCTCATATGGGCAATGTCCTTCTTTTAAATTGCTCAAAGGGTCTTGCTGTGAACCCCATGGAGAGATTTACAACACTGCTATCCCACTGGGTCAATCCTCTAATCCTTTTAGATTCTAAAAACTATACTGGCCCCTGTTTTAAGAGACAAAGCCTATATGGGGAGACTCCTTCATTCTCAGTTTTCTCCTGTTTAGCTCAGTGGCACGGCAGGCAGGAGTTCTCCTGGGGTCTCAGAGAGATACCTTCTCAGTGCAAATGACTTTATTCTGCAAGCTATCAATGTCCCGTTATACTGGCTTTCTCTGCCCTCACTTCTTCAGAGTAACTTCAACTTGTTTGTCTTAGAGGGCTACCTGAGGGATTCAGGTTGTCCCATCAACCAACAATAATCACAGAAACATTTCCTATACCTGTAGTCTTCCTGGAGTGTGCTCTCTAGTGATGCAGACTCTTCCCTGAAACAGAGCTAGCTGGGGTCACAAAGCTGTGGGATTTGAGTTCTGACTTTCTTGACTTCTTCAAGGTATCCTTAAAAACATTTTGCTTATAATTTTTAAAAATTTTTTGTTTATTAAAATTTTTAAATAAATTTAAATCTAAATTTAAATTAGAGATACAATGGGAATATTTCATGTAAATATGGGCACAATAAAGGACAGAAATGATATGGACCTAAGAGAAGCTGAAGATATTAAGAAAAAGTGGCAAGAATAAACAGAATAACTATGCAAAAAAATCTTAATGACTGAGGTAACCACAATGATGTGATCACCCATCTAGAGCCAGATATCCTGGAGTGTGAAGTCGAGTGGGCCTTAGGAGGCATCTCTACCAACAAATCGAGTGGAAGTGATGGAATTCGCATTGAGCTGTTTCAAATAATCGAAGATGATGATGTTAAAGTGCTGCACTCAATATGCGAGCATATTTGGAAAAGTCAGCTATGGTCATAGGAATTGAAAGGTCAGTTTTCATTCCAATCTAAAAGAAATTCAATACCAAAGAAAGTTCAAACTACCACAGAATTGCACTCACCACACATGCTAGCAAAGCAATGCTCAAAATTCTCCAAGGCAGGCTTCAATAGTACGTGAACTGTGAAATTCCAGATGTTCAAGCTGGATTTAGAAAAGGCAGAGGAACCAGAGATCCATTTGCTGACATCACTGGATCATCAAAAAAGCAATAGAGTTCCAGAAAAACACCTACTTCTGCTTTATTTACTATGCCAAAACCTTTGACTGTGTGGATCACAACAAACTGTGGAAAATTCTTCAAGAGATGGGAATACCAGACCACCTGACCTGCTCCTGAGAAATCTGTATGCAGGTCAAGTAGCAACAGTTAGAACTGGACATGGAACAACAGACTGGTTCCACATCAGGAAAGGAGTACATCAAGGCTGTATGTTGTGACCCTTCTTATTTAACTTCTATGCAGAGTACATCACGCGAAATGCCAGGCTGGATAAAGCACAAGCTGGAATCAAGACTGCAGAGAGATATATCAATAACCTCAGATATGCAAATGATACCACCCTATGGGAGAAAACAAAGAAGACCTAAAGAGTTTCTTGATGAAAGTGAAAGAGGAGAGTGAAACTGTTGGCTTAAACCTCAACATTCAGTGAACTAAGGTCATGACATCCGATCCCATCACTTCATGGGAAATAGATGGGGAAACAATGGAAACATAGATTTCATTTTGGGGGGCTCGAAAATCACTGCAGATGATAACAGTAGCCATTAAATTAAAACATGCTTATTCCTTAGAAGGAAAGTTATGACCAACCTAGACAGCATATTAAAAAGCAAAGACATTACTTTGCCAACAAAGGTCTATCTAGTCAAGGTTATGGCGTTTCCAGTAGTCACATATGGATGTGAGAGCTTGAATATAAAGAAAGCTGAGCGTTGATGAATTGATGCTTTTGAACTGTGGTGTTGGAGAAGACTCTTGGACTGTAAGGAGATCAAACCAGTCAATCTTAGTGGAAATCAGTCCTGAATATTCATTGAGAGGACTGATGCTGAGGCAGAAACTTCAATTCCTTGGCCTCCTGATGTGAAGTGTTGGCTCACTGGAAAAGACCTTGATGCTGGGAAACAAGACTGAAGGCAGGAGAAGAAGAGGACAACAGAGGATGGGATGGTTGGATGGCATCACCGACTCGAAGGACATGAGTTTGAGCAAGTCCCAGGAGTTGATAATGGACAAGGAAGCCTGGTGTGCTGCAGTCCATGAAGTTGCAAAGAGTCAGACACGAATGAGTCACTGAACTGAGCTGATTTTTTCATTTTTTTGCTTTATTTAAATTTTTACAGTGTTCCTTTGTTTCTGCCACACAACAATGGGAATCAGCCATAATCATACATTTAACTCTTCTTTCTTGAGCTTCCTTTCCTCCATCCTCCCCACTTTCATCCCCTTTGGTCATCAAGGAGTCCCAGACTGGGCTCCTTGTGTTATACACCAACTTCTCACCAGCTATCTATTTTACACATAGTCGTATATACATGATTTTTAAAATTAATTTTTATTTTTTAGTTTGTTTTGCTTTACAATACTGTATTCATTTTGCTATACATCGACATGAATCAGCCACGAGTATACATGAACTCCCAATCCCGACCCCCACCTCCCCCCTCCCGCCCCACACCCTCTCTCTGGATTATCCCCGTGCATCAGTCCCAAGCATCCTGCATCCTGCATCAAACCTGGACTGGCGATTCGTTTCACTTATGATATCACACATGTTACACTGCCACTCTGCCAACCCATCCCACCCTCTCCCTCTCCCACAGAGTCCAAAAGGCCGTTCTATACATCTGTGTCTCTTTTGCTGTCTTGCGTACAGGTTTATCATTACCATCATTCTAAATTCCATATATATGTGTAAGTATACTGTATTGGTGTTTTTCTTTCTGGCTTACTTCACTCTGTATAATCGGCTCCAGCGTCATCCACCTCATTAGAACTGATTCAAATGTATTCTTTTTAATAGCTGAGTAATACTCCATTGTGTATATGTACCACAACTTTCTTATCCATTCATCTGCTAATGGACATCTAGGTTGCTTCCATGTCCTGGCTATTATAAATAGTGCTGCGATGAACATTGGGGTACATGTGTCTCTTTCAATTCTGGTTTCCTCGGTGTGTATGTATGCCCAGCAGTGGGATCACTGGATGATATACATGTTGATGTTGCTTTCTCCATTTGTCCCATTTTCTCCTTCCCTGACTTTGTCTACAAATCCATTTTCCACACCAGCACCTCCATTCCTTCCCTGAAAATAGGTTAATCAATACCATTTTTCTAGATTCCATACATATATGCATTAGTATTGATATTTGTTTTTCTCTTTTTGCTTTACTTCAATATGTAAAGTAGGCTCTAGGTTCATCCACCTTACTAAAACTGGCTCAAATTTGCTCTTTTTATAGTTAAGTAATATTCTGTTGTATATATATATCCCACAGTTTCTTTATCAATTCATCTGCTGATAGACATCTAGGTCAGTTACATGCCCTGGCTGTTGTAAATAGTGCTGCAAGTGGCAAAGGTTTTACTGGACAGTCTCCTGCATCTTTCATCTGATCCTCCCTCCATGGTTACATTGTGTGTATCAATAGTATAGTTTCAAAGATGCTGACAGCAGTACTATGTACATGTTAAGTTCAATAAAATTTTATCACAAAAATGTGGACTCTGTAAATATCATCTCAATCAACATCTAGAATTATTTCACCACCACGAAGATTTATCTCATGCTGTCTCATTATAGTCATGTGTAACCTTTCTCCCTGGCAATGATTAAACTCTGGCAATCACTGCTCGCCCTTCATCACTTTAATTTTCTCAGTTTGAGAATGTTATATAAATGGAATCATGCCCTTGAGTGGCATTTTTTCCACTCACTATAATACCCTTGATATCTATCCAAGTTGCTGTGTGTATCAATATGGAGTTCATTCCTTTTCAGTGCTGCCAAATCATTTACCTGTGAAGGACAATTTGGTTGTTTCAAACTTTGATCTCCTGTAAATCTGCTATGGACATTCCTGTGCAAACTTTTGAATGCATATAAATATTCATTTATCCGAGATAAAAATATCTGGGTGTAATTGCTGTGTTGGCAATTGAATATGGCAAATGAATAGTTAGTTTTTAAATGAAGCTACCAAACTGCTTTCCAGAGTGACTATAACATTTTACATTCCCATCAGCCATGCATGAGAGATCCAGTTACTTCATATCCTCACAAACAGTTGGTATAATCACTTTAAAAACATAGCTGTGTTAGTAGATGTGAAAAGAAGAGAAGCAAAAAGCCAAAGAAAGAAGGAAAAATATACCCATTTGAATTCAGAATTACAAGGAATAGGAAGGAGAGATAAGAAAACCTTTGTCAGTAATTAGAGCAAAAAAGAGAGGAAAATAATAGAATGAGAAAGACTAGAGATTGCTTCAAGAAAATTAGAGATACCAAGGATATATTTCATGCAAACATGGGCCCAAAAAAGACTGAAATGGTATGGACTTAACAGAAGCAGAAGATATTAAGAAGAGGTGACAAGAAGACACAGAAGAACTATACATAAAAGATCTTCATGATGCAGATAATCATGATGGTGTGATAACTCACCTAGAGCCAGACATCCTGGAATGTGAAGCCAAGTGGGCCTTAGGAAGCATCACTACAAAGAGAGTGGAGGTGATAGAATTCCAGTTGAGCTATTTTAAATCCTAAAAGATGAT
The DNA here is from genome assembly GCA_006408695.1 of Aepyceros melampus. Classification (NCBI taxonomy): domain Eukaryota; kingdom Metazoa; phylum Chordata; class Mammalia; order Artiodactyla; family Bovidae; genus Aepyceros; species Aepyceros melampus. The sequence continues at coordinate 50,388 of SJXQ01006980.1, read as the reverse complement.
GCTGTGAAAGTGCTGCACTCAATATGCAGCAAATTTGGAACACTCAGCGGTGACTACAGGGCTGGAAATGGTCAGTTTTCATTCTAATCTCAAAGAAAAGAATGCCAAAGAATGCTCAAACTACCGCACAATTGCAATCATCTTATATGCTAGTAATGTTCAAAATTCTCCAAGGCAGGCTTCAACAATATGTTAACCATGAACTTCCAGATGTTCAAGCTGGTTTTAGAAAAGGCAGAGGAACAAGAGATCAAATTGCCAACATCTGCTGGATCATGGAAAAAGCAAGCGAGTTCCAGAAAAACATCTATTTTTGCTTTATTGAAAAAAAAAACACATCTATTTTGCTATACCAAAGCCTTTGACTGTGTGGATCATAATAAACTGTGGAAAATTCTGAAAGAGATGGGAATACCAGACCAACCAACCTGCCTCTTGAGAAATCTGTATGCAAGTCAGGAAGCAACAGTTAGAACTGGACATGGACCAATAGATTGGTTCCAAATAGGAAAAGGAGTACGTCAAGGATGTATATTGTCACCCTTGTTATTTAACTTCTATGCAGAGGGCATCATGAGAAATGCCCGGCTGGATGAAGCACAAGCTGGAATCAAAATTGCCGGGAAAAATATCAAGAATCTCAGATATGCAGATGACACCACCCTTATGAGAGAAAGTGAAGAGGAACTAAAGAGCCTCTTGATGAAAGTGAAAGAGGAGAGTGAAGAAGTTGGCTTAAAGCTCAACATTCAGAAAACAAAGATCATGGCATCTGGTCTCATCATTTCTTGGCAAATAGATGGGGAAATGATGGCAAGAGTTATATAATTTATTTTCTTGGGCTCCAAAATCTCTGCAGATGGTGACTGCAGCCAGGAAATTAAAAGACATTTGCTTCTTGGAAGAAAAGTTATGACCAACCAGGACAGCATATTAAAAAGCAGAGACATTACTTTTCAACGAAGTTCTGACTAGTCAAAGCTATGGCTTTTCCAGTAGTCATGTATGGATGTGAGAGTTGGACTATAAAGAAAGCTGAGCACCAAAGAATTGATGCTTTTGAACTGTGGAAAAACTGTTGGAAAAACTCTTGAGAGTCCCTTGGACTGCAAGGAGATCCAGTAGTCCATCCTAAAGGAGATTAGTTTCTGTTTCTTAAACATAGGCTCCCTGCCTTTGGTTTTTGTGTGGTGTCCCCTCTACCTAGAATGATTGATTCCCAGGTATTCACATGGATTGCTTTTCTCTGAAACCAGGCATGATTTCAGATCAAATACTAGGTCCTCACAGGTATCCTTTTGGGTTACTCAGATAAATTTTAACTAGGCTCAATCTACTAGCTTGGTTGTATTATACTGTGTTATATTAGGTGATGTCATCCCTTATCATGTTATGTGATATCACATCATTATTTTTCTCCATTTTGGCCTTACCATGCATTATTTGGGATCTTAGCTTTCCTATCAGGGATGAAACTTGTCCCTGCTTCACTGGGGGCATGGAGTCCTAACCATCTGACTGCCAGGGAAGTCTTGATATCACATTATTCTTGATAATGTAAATGACAGTATGGATTAGAGAGAGTGGAGATTGATAAGCTCTGCTCCCTGTAATTACTCAGAAACTGGGCATTTGCTTACTTAGTGGCCCTATGTTTCACCTGGTTCTTAGAATCTATGTCATTCACTTGTCAGAAGAAGTAAGAGCATGGAGGATTCAGTCAGAGGGTTTCATAAACCAGATACTGGACTGGAGTGTTTTATTTCTGCGTAAATCCCATCAGTTGGATTTCAACCATGTGGCATCAACTCACTGTGACTATGGATGGTAAATGTAGACCATCTGTGCATCCCAGGAAAAGAAGGATTGGATGAAAACACGGCATTTTCTCTGCCAAGGTGGTTATTTTGTTCATTGAATATTCACTTCAGTATTTCCTAAGTTGTTGAGAAAACTACTTTCCTAAAGGGAGACAACCCAAAATTCATCTGTGTATCAAATACAGTTCAAAATTTGGAATCTTGGAATGGCACTGAAGTCTTGATGTGGTTTTTCATAGTCAAGGGCTTGGATAAGTTATTTTCTCTTGACATCAAAGAGTCGACCAGAGAAAAGGAAAGGCTGGTCATAATGAAAATCCTAATTGGAAAAGCAAATGAGATCTAGAGGTGTATAGAAATTGTGGGTGCTACTGACACAAGTGATGCTTATAAGTCAGGGAGAAGTAATATTCTGGAAGGACATAGATGTGGGATGAAATCCTCATTCTTATTTTGTTAGATAAAAGGAGTAAAGATGGAAGGCCTGGTAATACGTTTCTTTACATTTGAATGCTGAGCAGAGAAAAGACATATATATGTCTTGATTCTATGATGAAGTCTTGTCTAAGTACTTCACAAGTTTAATCCCACACCCTCACATTTGTACCTAGAAGATCAGACCACTTGCAGGCATGAGGGACTTTCTCTGAAGGAGAAACCAAAACTCTGACTTCAAAGAACAAAACCCAAAGTCTAAAAAGAAAGTAAAAAGACATATGCAGTTGTGTGTTTGTAGAGCTATTTTTTTTTCAGTTCTTGATAGCTCAAAGAGGAATTAAGAGATGGGAAGAGTGTATGAATAGGAGATACTTAGAAATGGGTTATATGTGACCTTGAGAAGTGAAGAGAAAGATGAGGTTGATGTTTCAATAAAAAGGAAAGCTTATGTTTATAACAGGGATCCGTTTGCAGCTTAGGTCCCAAATCAGTGCTGGGATTTCACGTGTCTCCTGGGACCCTCTCTAGAGAGATATCAGTCCTTAAGATATTGAGTATGTAATCTGAGATAATGCTTGTAGGTACTTTGCTCCTTGTGTCCAAAGAACATAGAAACTTGTAATTCTAGGACAGAGGATGGGTTGTTTGGACACACTGGGCAATGACAGAGCAATAAGAAATCTTAAACACACAATCATGCTCAGTTCAGAAAGACCATATAGAATTTACTCTCTGATTTAGAAAAGGGCCCTCACTCTGTAGGATACCCCATAGTTGTTGGGAATCTATGATAATTGCTTGTCTTCCTTACTAGGCTGTAAGCTCTACAATGGCCAGAGCACTGTCTCTTTTTGTTACTATCAGTCTCTCAGCTTTTGTTGCAATGCCTGACATAGAGCAAATTTTCATAAATATGAGCTGAATAAATGAGCAACTTTCCTATAGCCAAACTGAATGAGAAACAGGCAGTGATGCCTGTGTATTCTCTCTCAGTGTATACACTGCAGCTCAGAGTCAAATGCCTATGGTACATATTTGAATGCTTAGTACCTTGTTTAAAAAGAATTGGCTGTGTTGAATGTTGTCTTTCTGGAATCTTTAAGGTCAGCCATATGGGAACCACTGTGTCTTTCAACAAACTTAACTTCATTATCTAGAAGAGATTCCTGGGTTTGAAGATGATTGTTGGTTTGTGGCTGATTCATGTCAATGTATAGCAAAACAAATACAGTATTGTAAAACAAAACAAACTAAAAAGTAAAAATTAATTAAAAAAAAACTGAAGATGTGTATCACAACTGAGTTCTGGGAGAATGAATGACAAAGCCTAGACTTATGTGCTCTGACCACCTCTTTGTATTGAAGCAATTATTAGATGGGAGATGTTTTATGGGTAGAGAGACCACCTATGGCATGCATAATTCAGGATATACCTTGAACTAAACAGATACAAACCGTGTCTTGGAGCTCCCAGACTAGTGGAGGGGCTATTTAGTTCAACAATGGTAAAGGTACAGTGGATTATGCAACACAAATCAGAAGTGTTTACCAACTTTAAGGAGATTAAAGAAAGCTGTCAGCAGGAGTATCAGATAAACTGAATTTGAACGCTGAATAAATGGTAGAACACTCAGGGAACAGCTATTACAAACAGAAGAAAAACATGAATGAAAGCCTGCGAAAGGAATCACAGTGCATTGAGAGAGATTGAAAGAGAAAGAAAGCAGCTGATGTATTCAGGAGAAAGTATTCTGCATTCAAAGCACTGAGACCAGAGCACTGTTTCTTAAACTTCAAGTGTGTGTGTGTGTGTGTGTGTGTGTGTATGTGTGTGCGCGCGTGTGTCTGAAGAAGTTGGGGAGGGAGAATGTTGAATGCAGAAATGCAATGAAAAGGAATACGATGAAAGATCTTGTACATTATAATGGTAGTTTGGTGTTTAACAATAATAAGAGACCTCTGAAGGCATTTAATCAGGAGAACGGTATAATCAGATTTACATTTTGAGAGAGATGAAATAACGTCCGTCCTCCCATATTCCCTGGTCCTCTACCTCCTAGAGCTCCTTTTATTTATTTATTCTTTATTTTTTTCTTTATTTTTATTTTACTTTACAATAGTGTATTGGTTTTGCCATACATTGACATGAATCTGCCATGGGTCTACATGAGTTCCCAATCCTGAACCCCACTCCCACCTCTCTCCACATATCATCTCTCTGGGTCATCCCAGTGCACCAGCTCCAAGCATCCTGTATCCTGTATCAAACCTAGACTGGTGATTGGTTTCTTACATGATAGTATACATGTTTCAATGCCATAGGGCTCCTTTTATTTGACTGAAAATCCTGGGGCTTAAAGGCAATTGATTTGGGTAAGTCACAAATCACTGTTAACATTGTAGAGAGGCTTTAAAATAACCAAGGGCTCAGAAGGCGTGAAAGCACCTTTTGGATAATGAGACTATTACAGTCGTCTGAGGCTGCAAGGAAATCCAACCAGTCCATTCTAAAGGAGATCAGCCCTGGGATTTCTTTAGAAGGAATGATGCTAAAGCTGAAACTCCAGTACTTTGGCCACCTCATGTGAAGAGTTGACTCATTGGAAAAGACTCTGATGCTGGGAGGGATTGGGGGCAGGAGCAGAAGGGGACGACAGAGGATGAGATGGCGGGATGGCATCACTGACTTGATGGACATGAGTCTGAGTGAACTGTGGGAGTTGGTGATAGACAGGGAGGCCTGGCGTGCTGCAATTCATGGGGTCACAAAGAGTCGGACACGACTGAGCGACTGAACTGAACTGAACTGAGGGGGCTTTGATTCCTTTGTGTAGATTCAGATTCTCATGGAGAAAACCAGCTGTAGCTCAGAAAGGAGACCCTTTCCTCTAATACTCCTGGAATGACAGTATAAAGTCTCCCTCCCCTACAGGGCCATTAAACAGTGGGAAACAACAACAACAACAATTCTCTCCACCAACTACTTACTGAGTATAAACTAAGTTGAAGCAAAAGTGACTAAGAGGCAATGGAGGTGAAGTGACATGAAAATGGTCTTGGTGGCCAGGATCCCATAATGTGAAAAGGAATGGAAGTGGCAGAGGAGGAGAGGGTAGGCAGCCTGGATGGGGAAGAGTTTCAAGGGAGATGACTGTGGCAAGGGACATGGAGAGTGCAGGAGTTAGGAGATGATAGAAGCTTCTTCACATGAGATCTCCTTTCACATCTGGGACATAAGACATTGCCCTGAACACTGAGGTGTCAAAGTGCAGCAAAGTTCAAAATCTTCTGTCACAGACTCAAAATTCTATATCAGCTTAAAGTATTGGCATAACTCTGAAGGAAAGAAAATTTGAACATTCTTTGTGAATTAGCAGTCATTTGATTTAAAGAAGGAATGTGATAAACCACATGTGTCCCTAATTGGGAGAACAGATCCTGCTTTGAGGCCATCACGTGTTACTACACTACACCTGCTATGCCCTTCTGGACAATACGAAGTATTAACCTGTTAATTTTCCAGTTGGAAAATTGTAAGGCTACCTGCCCTTCCCACCCATGTCCTTCTGAGACTGAAATTTGTGACATGTACTGTAGAGAGGAACAGAGGGTCTTTAAGGTTAGAAAAATCATACTGACTATGATGAAGAGAATGGATTGAGTGGGAATAATTAAGAAAGCAGAGGAGACAGATGGAAACTGTTTCAATAACCCAGCAAAGAGTAAAAGCTCACTAAGGTTACATAGCAGCAATGAGATGGAGAGAACGAGTAGATTTGGAGACTAACAGCAGCCATCACTTGCCAACAACCTTTCACTGAAGATCAAGAGAGATTCAGAGAGATATGGAATTAAATATGAATGTAAGCTTTCTGGCTGAGTGACTGGATGCATACTGGTGTCCTTATTAGAAGAGAAACACAGAAAGGTTGCTACTAAAATGGGAATTCAGTTTCTGATATTTGTGTCACATACTAGAAAACAATGCCACACAGGCAGATGCATTTATTTGTTTGTTGGTTTATTGCTTGATTCTGGAAACTATTTGGAATGTTCTAGAAGGCGTTCATATATTCAATTGTGATTTTCGTTCCGTATGTGGGAAAAAAAATATGTGAGTCAGCATAAAGACAATGGTTGAAACCCTGGATAGAATTGAGATGGTGACTGATTATAAAAGATGATCTTGAGAGCCAGGGATGAGAAGCTCTGAAAGCAGATGTGGAATACGCAAGCAGAAGAAGAAGTGTTCAATTCAGTTCAGTGTCTCAGTCGTGTCTTACTCTTTGTGACCCCATGGACTGCAGCATGCCAGGCCTCCCTGCCCATCACCACCACACGGAGCTTACTTAAAGTCATGTCCACTGATCTAGTGATGCCATTCAACCATCTCATCCTCTGTCCTTCCCTTCTCCTCCTGCCTTCAATCTTTCCCAACTTCAGGGTCTTTTTCAATGAGTCAGTTCTTCGCATCAGGAGGCCAAAATATTGGAGTTTCTGCTTAAGCATCAAATGAATATTCAGGACTTGTTTTCTTTAGGATTGACTGGTTTGATGTCCTTGCAGTCGAAGGGGATCTCAAGAGTCTTCTCCAGCACCACAGTTGAAGCGCATCAATTCTTTGTTGCTCAGCTTTCTTTATATTCCAACTCTCACATCCATACATGGCTACTGGTAAAACCATAGCTTTCCAGAACATGGTTGCCAAAGTAATGTCTCTGCTTTTTAATATGCTGTCTAGATTTGTAATAGCTTTCCTTCCAAGGAGCAGGCATCTTTTAAGTTCATGGCTGCAGGCACCATCTGCAGTGATTTTGGAGCCTCAAAAAATAAAGTCTGTCACTGTTTCAGTTGTTTCTCCATTTATTTGCCATGAAATGATGGGGACTGGATGCCATGATCTAAGTTTTTTGAATGCTAAGTTTTAAGCAAACGTTTTCACTCTTCTCCTTCTTCTCCTTCACTTTCATAAAAAATGTCTCTTTAGTTCTTCCCTTCTGCCATAAGGGGGGTGTCATCTGCGTATCTCAGGTTATTGATATTTCTCCCAGCAGTCTTGATGCCAGTTTGTGCTTCATCCAGCCCAGCATTCCCCATGATGTACTCTGCATATAAGAAAATAAGTAAGGTGACAATATACAGCCTTGACATACTCCTTTCATACTTTGGAACCAGTCTTTTGTTCCATAGCCAGTTTTAATTGTTGCTTCTTGATTTGCATACAGATTTCTCAGGAGGCAGATAAGGTGGTCTGGTATTCCTATCTCTTTAAAAATTTTTCACAGTTTGTTGTGATTCTCATAGTTAAAGGCTTTGGCATAGTCAATAAAGCAGAAGTATATGTTTTTCTGGAACTCTTTTGCTTTTCTGATGATCCAAAGGATGTTAGCAACTTGATATCTGTATCCCCTGCTTGCTCTAAATCAAGCTTAAACATCTGGCAGTTCATGGTTCACATATTGTTGAAGCCTGCCTTGGAGAATTTTGAGCATTACTTTGCTAGTGTGTGAGATGAGTGCAATCGTGTGGTAGTTTGAACATTATTTAGCATTGTCTTTCTTTGTGATTGGAATGAAAACTGACTATTTCCAGTCTTGTGCCCACAGCTGAGTTTTCCAAATTTGCTATCATATCGAGTGTAGCACTTTAGCAGCTTCATCCTTGAGGGTTTGAAATAGTTCTACTGCAATTCTATCATCTTTTGTAGCTTTCTTCATGGTGATGTTTCCTAAGGCCCACTTGACTTTGCATTCTAGGAAGTCTGGCTCTAGGTGAGTGATCACACCATCGTGATTATCTGGATCATGAAGATTTTTTTATATAGTTCTTCTGTGTATTCTTGCCACCTCTTCTTAATATATTTAGCTTCTGTTAGGTGCATGCTATTTCTTTCCTTTATTGTGTTCATCTTTCCATGAAATGTTCTCTTGGTATCACTAATTTTCTATAAAAGATTTCTAGGCCTTCCTATTATATTGTTTAGAATGAAGAGTATTGTTATACTCTTCTGTTTACAAGAGGGTATCACAGACAAATAAGAAAAAATAATGATAAAAACTATTGACAGAGGCACTAGGAAAATGCGATGTTCAGTGAACCGAGAGTGGGAGAATTATGCACTGCTCACAGATTTAGAGGGTGATGAGAAAGTATTTATTGGATTTAGCAGTAGCAAGGTAATAGGAAGGGAAATTCTGATAACAAGGATATGTAAGAATGCATGCTAGGACTCTTCAGGGCTGTTTTAAATTTTGCAGCCCTATGGACTGTAGCCCACCAGACTTCTCTGTCCATGGGATTCTCCAGGCAAGAATACTGGAATAGGTTGCTGTGTACTTCTTCAGAGGATCTTCTGACTCAGGGATCAAACTCACATCTCTTATGTCTCCTGCTTTGGCAGGTGGGATCTTTACCACACGCGACACCTGAGAAGCCCCAACAATGGTGTAAAAATAAGAAAAAAAATTAATAAGTAGAAGCAATGAGATTATACAAATGAATTGTAAGTGGAAATAACATGCACGTGTACATTTACACAGAAATTTGCAATAAATGTAAAGGAGTCATATGCCAGAATCTGGTCTTGACACTACTCACTGATATCATAGCAGTAGCAATTTAACTTACACTCTCTTATTTGCAGTATTATCATAAGTAAAATCAACATGATAATAGTTATCTTACTAAGTTGATCTTAATAATTCTAGCTTACATTTCTCAAATCCTGCAGCGTTCTGGATTCATACTGTTACGCTTAGGTGTTACCTGCCATTTCTTGGTCAGTTCTGTTAAGATTCCTTTTCAATCACTGAACAAAATTTTCTGGAAAATAAGGGTTAGATGCCACACAATGGTACATATGGTCTCTTTGATTTTCCTCAAACTGCAGTACCAAGCAACTCATTTACTCTTTATTTAGTCAAAAAATATATTGATTTTCTACTATGTTCTGGGATTTCTGAATCCCTGTATCCTTTCTTCTAACCAGTTTATTGATTATTTAGTTATAAATAATCCTGTATAAAGTTTATGAAAGTTATTATTGAGCTATTGGAATCCTTTCAGTTCTACATGTTATGCCTATATATTGTACTTATTTTTATATATAAACCCTAGCCTGCCTCTTGCAAAGGCTTCATTTCACTAGAAGACACATTATGAGGATTTCCATGTGCTTTGTTGGACTGTGAAGAAAGCTGAGCACTGAAGAATTGATGCTTTTGAACTGTGGTGTTGGAGAGGACTCTTGAGAGTCCGTTGGACTGCAAGGAGATCCATCCAGTCCATTCTAAAGGAGATCAGTCCTGGAGGTTGTTTGGAAGGACTGATGCTAAAGCTGAAACTCCAGTACTTTGACCACCTAATGCAAAGAGGTGACTCATTGGAAAATACTCTGATGCTGGGAGGGTTTGAGGGCAGGAGGATAAGGGGATGGCAGAGGATGAGATTGCTGGATGTCATCACCGACTTGATGGACATAAGTTTGGGTGAACTCTGGGAACTGGTGGACAGGGAGGTCTGGCATGTTGCAATTCATGGGGTCACAAAGAGTCAGACACGACTGAGCGACTGAACTGAACTGAACTTGCACTTAGATTACCTTATACTCTGTTTTGTGTTAGTCTCATTCTATAGTGATGGTATCATCTAGGAATTCTTGGGCTGCTCATCTGGGCCTATCCTGCTTTATGACATTTCCCACAGGCATCTGCCCTACCTGAAACGATATTGTTCCTGGACCAGCCTCTGTGGTTATTATGATTTCAAGGTGTATCTCAGTGACCCTGATGTTTCAGTGGGAAAATAATCTGTCTCTAATGCAGGAGACACAGTAGAGGGAGTTTGGATCCCTGGGTTGAGAACATCCCCTGGAGGAGAAAATGGCAACCCACTCCAGTAACCTTGCCTGAAAAATCCCATGGACAGAGGAGCATGGAAGGCTACAGTCCAAAGGGTTGCAAAGACTTGAACACAACTGATCATGAGCACAAGACCAAGACAAGATCTCAGCAACAACTATTAGGAAACTTTGTAAAAGCAAGATTTATCATTCACATGTTCTGAGGTTAAACAGCACAGCTGTGACAACTCAGAAAGGCCACAGATAGAGAAAGAGGGTATTGTCTTGGCTCTGCATTTATTGTTGTCAAGAGTGTGTTTCCTAGAGTTTTGTAGGTTCACTGTTTTTTAAATTTATTTACTTTAATTGGAGTCTAATTACTTTACCATATTGTAGTGATTTGTGCCTTACATTGACATGAATCATCCATGGGTATACATATGTTCCCCATCCTGAAGACGCCTCCCACCTCTCTCCCCATTCCATCCCTCTGGGTCATCTCAGTGCACCAGCCCTGAGCAGCCTGTCTCATGAATCAAAACTGGACTGGAGATCACATTAACAAATTTAAATATAAAAACCATATGATTATCTCAATAGATGCAGAGAAAGCATTTAACAAAATTCAACATTCATTTATGATAAAAACCCTCCAGAAAGCAGGAATAGAAGGAACATACCTCAACATAATAAAATATATATATGACAAACCTACAGCAAACATTATATTCAATTGTGAAAAATTGAAAACATTTCCCTAAAGGCAGGTACAAGACAAGGGTGCACACTCTCACCACTACTATTCAACATAGTTTTGGAAGTCTGGGCCACAGAAATCAGAGAAGAAAAGGAAATAAAAGGAATCTAATTGGAAAAGAAGTAAAACTCTCGCTGTTTGTATACGACATGATCCTCTAAATAGAAAACTCTAAAGACTCCACCAGAAAATTACTAGAGCTAATCAACAAATATAATAAAGTTGCTGGATATAAACTTAACACACATACATACCTTGCATTCTTATACACTAACAATGAGAAAATAGAAAGAGAAATCAAGGAAGCAATTTCATTCACCATTGCAACAAAAAAGAATAAAATACTTAAGAATATATCTACCTAAAGAAACAAAAGACCTATAGATAGAAAATTATAAAACACTGATGAAAGAAATCAAAGGGGACACTAATAGATGGAGAAATATACCACGTACATGGATCAGAAAAATCAATATAGTGAAAATAATATACTACCCAAAGCAATCTGTAGATTCAATGCAATCCCTATCAAGCTATCAATGGTATTTTTCACAAAACTAGAATAAATAATTTCACAATCTGTGAGGAAATATAAAAAATCTCAAATAGCCAAAGCAATCTTGAGAAAGAAGAATGGAACTGGAGGAATCAACCTGCCTGACTTCAGGCTCTACTACAAAGCTATAGTAATCAAGACAGTATGGTAGTGCCACAAAGACAGAAATATAGATCAACGGAACAAAATAGAAAGCCCATAGATAAATCCATGTGCCTATGGACACCTTATCTTTGACAAAGGAGGCAAGAATATACAATGGAGGAAAGACAATCTCTTTAACAAGTGGTGCTGGGAAAACTGGTCAACCACCTGTAAAAAAATGAAATTAGAACACTTTCTAACACCATGCACAAAAATAAACTCAAAATGGCTTAAAGATCTAAATGTAAGCCCCCAAACTATTAAAATCCTAGAGGAAAACACAGGTAAAGCACTCTCCATCATAAATCACAGCAGGATCCTCTATGACCCACCTCCAAGAGTAATGGAAAAAAATCAAACATAAAAAAAAAATGAAACCTACTTAAACTTAAAAGCTTTTGTACAACAAAGGAAACTATAAGCAAGGAGAAAAGACAATCTTCAGAATGGAATAAAATGATAGCAAACAAAGCAACTGACAAAGAATTAATCTCAAAAATATACAAGCAACTCCTGCAGCTCAATTCCAGAAAAATAAAAGACCCAGTCAAAATATGTGCCAAGAACTAAACAGACATTTCTCCAAAAAAGACATACAGATGGCTAACAAACACATGAAAAGATGCTTAACATCATTCATTATCAGAAAAATGCAATCAAAACCACAATGAGGTACCATCTCACACCAGTCAGAATGGCTGCTATCAAAAAATTTACAAACAATAAATTCTGGAGAGGGTTGGAGAAAAGGGAACCCTCTTGTACTGTTGGTGGGAATGCAAACTAGTACAGCCACTATGGAGAACAGTTGGAAATTCCTTTAAAAAACTGGAAATAGAACTGCCATATGACCCAGCAATCCCACTGCTGGGAATACACACCAAGGAAACCAGAATAAAAGAGACACGTGTACCCCAATGTTCATTGCAGCACTGTTTATAATAGCCAGGACATGGAAGCAACCTAGATGTCCATCAGCAGACGAATAGATAAGAAAGCAGTGGTACATATACACGATGGAATGTTATTCAGCCATTAACAAGAATACATTTGAATCAGTTCTAATGAGGTGGATGAAACTGGAGCCTATTATACAGAGGGAAGTAAGTCAGAAAGAAAAACACCAAATCAGTATATTAATGCAAATATATGGAATTTAGAAAGATGGTAATGATGACCTTATATGTGAGACAGCAAAAGAGACACAGATGTATAGAGCAGTCTTTTGGACTCTGTGGGAGAAGGCGAGGGTGGGATGATTTGAAGGAATAACATTGAAACATATATTATCATACATATGTTCACTCTTTATTAGTAAGTGTAAAACATAAGAATAGGAATTAAAACTTGAGAAGGGAAAAACAGGGTCATCAAGCAGTCAGTTTTGTAGGTCAATCAGAGCTCTGAAAAAGGGAACTAGAAATAGACAGTTGCTATGTTTGCTTCCATGTCCTGGCTATTATAAACAGTGCTGCAATGAACATTGGGGTACATGTGTCTCTTTCATTCTGGTTTCCTTCGTGTGTATGCCCAGCATTGGGATTGCTGTGTCATATGGCAGTTCTATTTCCAGTTTAGTATAGCTGGCAATAAATTTATTTAAGATGAAGGCCTTTAAAATAGATGCCTTGAGAATCAAAAGCTTAACGTCAGGCTTATACAACACAAAAAATATTGTCAGGCACATACACTACAATCTATCCTATTATACCAAGGTATCAGAGTTAATGGTAAGGACGTTTCCAGCCTGGGTGGCAGATGTTTTAACAATTGAGGGCAGGTTTGTTATAACCAAGAAAGTACAAATCAAATTAGAGTTATAGTAACCAATTCTTATTTTTTTAATAATTAATTTTTATTTTTTAGTTTGTTTTACTTTACAATACTGTATTCGTTTTGCTACACATCGACATGAATCAGCCACGAGTGTACATGAACTCCCAATCCCGACCCCCACCTCCTCCCTCCCGCCCCACACCCTCTCTCTGGATTATCCCCGTGCATCAGTCCCAAGCATCCTGCATCCTGCATCAAACCTGGCCTGGCGATTCATTTCACTTATGATATCACACATGTTACACTGCCACTCTGCCAACCCATCCCACCCTCTCCCTCTCCCACATACTCCAAAAGGCCATTCTATACATCTGTGTCTCTTTTGCTGTCTTGTGTACAGGTTTATCATTACCATCATTCTAAATTCCATATATATGTGTAAGTATACTGTATTGGTGCTTTTTCTTCTGACTTACTTCACTCTGTATAATCGGCTTCAGCATCATCCACCTCATTAGAACTGATTCAAATGTATTCTTTTTAATAGCTGAGTAATACTCCATTGTGTATATGTACCACAGCTTTCTTATCCATTCATCTGCTGATGGACATCTAGGTTGCTTCCATGTCCTGGCTATTATAAACAGTGCTGCAATGAACATTGGGGTACACGTGTCTCTTTCAATTCTGGTTTTCTTGGTGTGTATGCCCAGCAGTGGGATCGCTGGATCATAAGGCATTTCTATTTGCAATTTTTTGAGGAATCTCCACACTGTTCTCCATAGTGGCTGTACTAATTTGCATTCCCACCAACAGTGTAAGAGGGTTCCCTTTTCTCCACATCCTCTCCAGCATTTATTGCTTGTTGACTTTTGGATCGCAACCATTCTGACTGGTTTGAAATGGTATCTCACTGTGGTTTTGATTTGCATTTCTCTGATAATGAGTGATGTTGAGCATCTTTTCATGTGTTTGTTAGCCATTCGTATGTCTTCTTTGGAGAAATGTCTATTTAGTTATTTGGCCCATTTTTTGATTGGGTCATTTATTTTTCTGGAGTTGAGCTGCATAAGCTGCTGTATATTTTTGAGATTAGTTGTTTGTCAGTTGCTTCATTTGCTATTATTTTCTCCCATTCAGAAGGCTGTCTTTTCACGTTGCTTATAGTTCCCTTTGTTGTGCAGAAGCTTTTAATTTTAATTAGATCCTATTTGTTTATTTTTGCTTTTATTCTGGTGGATCATTACACAAGTGATGGTCTGAAACCAAGTTCAGAGCCATTGCCCCAAATTTGAAGGGTGCAGTCATCAAAGAATTAATAGATCAGCGATATTGGGGTTCTAGGAGTTTATCCAAAGGGTTCTGGAATATTTTAATAGTTGGGACCACCTGGTATAAGAAGGTTTGAAGATGTTCAAATAGTTGAGGTACATGCATCAAGTGGTCCTGGGGAAGGCCCTCATCCTCCTTCAACTCAGGGGTTGTCTAAAATCACTTGATATATGATATTTTTTCTCTTTCTGACTTACTTCACGCTGTCAGATTTTAGGTCCTCTACATCTCTACAAATGACCCAAATTTGTTCCTTTTTATGGCTGGCTAACATTCCATAAAGCACAGAAAGCCCAGTCTGGTGCTCTGTGATGACCAAATGGGTGAAACTGAGGACGTGGGAGGTAGGTCCAAGAAGGAAGGGAGATATGTATACTTATGGCTGATTCACTTCATTTAACAGCAGAAATTAGCATATTGTAAAACAATTATACTTCAATAAAAATGGTAAAAAGAAAAAAATAATAAAACCACATGAACAAGAGATTGTCTGAAACCTTTACACAAGGCACAGGGTTTCATGGTGTCATTGCACATGTTAAGATAAGATGGCTAATAGTTGATGATTGGCTTCAGTGACCTGATTGGAGTAGCTGGAGCCCTTGCAACAGTGCCAATCCAATCAGACCAAGTAGGATTGCAATACCAAGGATTAAGGGAATATACAGCTCTTTTGGCTTGGTGGTAGTCAGAGTAGGAAACACAGAGGTCTGTGAGTAAGAGACAAACATCCAGTGACAGGTCAATGAGACAACAATGCATTGTTGATGTGACCTGGGGTGGGCATCTGTTGGGGAGAATGGTGCAGAAGATGAGAGTTTGCAAATGCAAGTGACATAATCTGAAGATGATCCCATCACAACATGTTTATTGAAGCCTCCAGTCAGGAACCTGCGAAGTCATATCATTCAAAAGCTGGCTATGTGAATCCCTGTGGGGTGGTTAAGTTGGTGTGTGGTCCAATCCGCTTGTGCCTAGCATAGAATCCCAATTTGGTCTGGAAAGGTGCTCCCATGTGGCCCCATGAGGAGTACTTGAGTGGGAAATGGATGGAACATCTAATGGAAGGGAAGCCATGGCAAAGATGTTAGTTAGAGTTCGCTGAAGTTGCCTAGATCAGAAGAGAAAGCATTTAAGGTATGATGAAGGCAAGTTGGGGCCAGGTGATAGAACTGTAATTTCTGATTTCCACTGAGTAGGAACTCCTAGTTCATTGGGTCAAAATGTTGGTGGTGGTTGTGAAACATTTGACCCATGTTATTGGGAAAGCATGGGGGAAATGTAGTAGAAAATATAATAGTGTCAAGGGTGACTGTGCCTTATGCAGGCCAGCAGGAGTTGGGAATTCCCAAGTAAGTACACAGCACACAGATATAGAAGGTCAAGTTGAGAAGGAGAGGGCAAATGGTCCAAATGGGCAGTATTTGCAAGCCAATACTTGTTTGGCATGAATTCACAACTGCCACCAGGTTGTGTGTGCCTACTTCACAAGTGGAGGGAAGGTGGTACCCTGAGGAGTCTGCACTGACAGAATGTGGAGGCCTTAGTGTGGGAGTTTATGATATGACTGAGAATGGCTTCTTGTGTAGAGTCGTTAGTGTGAATGAAAGGAACTGTAGACTCTACTAATTCTCACCATATCTGGGCATGCTTGGGCACCCCAGATGGATTTGCCTTGTTTGAGAAAATTTTCCCTTAGCCATTGACCAGACAAATGAAGTCATTAGCAACAGATGCCTAGTCCTTAAAAATCTGAATTGCAAAGGGCTCTTTACATGGTCTCCTTAAGGAGAGGTGAATAGCTACAGTTTTCCTAATTGAGTGAATCAGAGGTTGGAGTTGGAAGTGGGGATGTCCCTTTTACTAGAGGGCTGGGTGTTGAGGCTGGGTACAGTGCCAGAGCCCTCAAGCAGGCTGCATTGTCTCCAACTGTGGTGGTGCCATTGGTGAGGAACACTGATATCCTATTCATCTTAGACAGGTTGTCTCAAGGAGCCTCCCAATTAGCCAGAGGAGGAGGAAGGAGGGGCGAAGTTGGGTCCCAGGCTGAGCAGCTGGAATTTGTCTCCAGTAGACACTTCAAGATAAAGATAATGACAGGGACAGAGAGGAGCAGAATCTTGCTTGGGTAAAACATAAAGAAGCTGCATATTTTTCTTTCCTGAGGTCAAAGAGAACTCCCCGACTACACATGCACAGAGAATGGAGGGTGTGCCAGACCATAATATGTCTTTCCAACCTCCTAAGAATCCCTCGCATGGAATCCATCTTGGCTAAAAGATGTGAACACATCAGAGAGAGCCCTGAGTCAGACCAAGAACAGGTATGAAGCAAGACAAAGCAAGATGACTGGACAGAGGGAACGTGGAAAACTGCTCCCAAATAAACAATTTAGCCACCTCCAAAATGCGTAACTCTCTCTGTGTGTGTCTCTCTGAGCCTGCCCATGTTTTTTCACACATATTGTGCTTCTCATAAATGCCTGCTCTGTTCTTTCACACATATTGTGCTTCTAATAAATGCTCCATTTGTTACAATCTTGTCTGATTTTTTTCTTCAAAGAAGACAAGAACTGAGGTCTTGCTTCCAACCTGCTTGTTTTCGTGGTCTAGTGTTTTGGATCCACTGCTTTTACCACTAAGGCCCAGGTTTGATTCCCAGTCAGGGAACTAAGATCCGCTTCAAGCCACCACATCCAGTGGCCCCCAAGATCAGGGGTACTGCTATCATTTCATCAAGGCTCTGGGGAAATGGTCTGAGCATGGATGAAACCACATTCTTCTGTAATATGGAAAGGCCTTTGATGTCAAATTAGCCCTCTCTTGGTGGTACTAGTTCCATTCTACCAACAATGCATCCATGGTCATGCTGACCTTCATTTGGAGGCATCTCTAACCCATGACATTATAGGAACTTGGGTATATAGTAGTACCACGTAAGGGTGGTTGTTCCCTGGTTTCTAAAAAAGCCCAATAAGATGAAAAGTTGGTGCCCAAGGGGAGTATATTGGCCTGCTTCTGGGACTTAGTCTAAAATGCCATGGGGAGCCATATAAGCCCATGTTTGTATCACCCATACCTGCCTGGATTTATCTCTACATTTAACATTTAGTATTTGACAGAGATGTTTTGTAGCTGTGATTTAAGAGATACACAGTGATCAACTGCCTTAAACAGCTCTGACTTGACCACAGGAAAGAACCTGCACAGATGAGAACTGGAGGTGTCTGAGAGTTCCCTTTGCTTCATTAGCAGGCTAAAGTCTCTACCTTGGGCAGGATTTGTAATCTGCTAGGCACAACTCACGATATTTCAAAGAAGTGTGGGAAACTGAGTGTGCCCCAGATGCCCCGAGAAAAACTCCATTCCTTCCCTAGAGCCCTGATGACACACCTACCTCCTATCCTTAAATTTCTTTACTCCCACCTCCTGGGAAGGAGGTGTTCTTAAAGAACAAACTTGCTTTTCTCTTGGTCAGTGAATAAAATTTCTGCTCTGGTATCCAGAATCTGGTTTCATTTGATTGGTGTTTGCAACTCGGGGCAATGGATCCACTGGAACCCAGTAACATTTGGTCCAGAGACCACAGGAGTCATGGTCAGGGGTGGCCAAGGACCTGATTTGGAATGTGGAGTCAGGTGGAACTACAGGTAAAGCTCAGGAGCCTTCCTGTGGGTTGGTTTTCAAATCACACTGTTAGGGCTTTGCCCAAGGTATAGGTGGAAGGCTTACATATCTACAGTGAGAAATTAGTGACAGTAATGGATGTGTTGCCTCTAGAACATGCAGTTACCAGGGATGTGCTGTCCTGTCCCTGTTTGTAACTTGTTTAGTGTGAGTCACAGGTTTCCAACTGGAAAATTTTCCAGCTCACAGGGGACCAAATCATGGACAGAAGCTTGACAAATGATGCTGAGCCTCAGATATTGTGAGGGATGGATTGTGTCCAGCTGTACTGGTGTAGGTAATATGTGAGGTTATACACATCCATCTATACTGCTTCCTCATAGGGACCTTCAGGATCAACATAATACCAAAAATGACATTTCCCACTTGTAAGGGATTTAAATACTGGCGTAAGAGTTGTGAAATTACAGAACTGTTTAAATACCCACCAGGAGCTATGTATATGTATATCAAGCTTTGTCCAGAGTGAAAACAAAGTGGACTTGGATTTTCCCCATAATGGAAATGGAACAGAACATGTTAACTAGGTTAAGGTCACTTTTTGAACTACTGTTATGGCCTCAAACAATTCAGCAGTATCAGGAATTGGAGTCTTAATCAGGGGGAATCAGAGTATTGAGTTTCTGATAGTCAGTGGTGAGGTGCCATTCATTAGTAGTTGGCTTAGGTTCTGGCTGAAAGGGGCTTTTGAAAGGGAAGGTTTTGGCTTAATATCTCCTGTCTCAAGCACAGTGTTAATGACAGAGTGTTGACCTTCAGTGCCTTATTTAACTTGGTACTAGAGGATATTTACCATCTTTCCTGAGGAGGAAGAGTTACTGGTGTCTATCAGGAAGGCTAAGAATTTGTTCCACATGGCATGGTGTCATGTCACCACAGCCATGAAAGAAAAAGTCCAGGGGCCACCAGGAGGAGAAGCAGTTTGAGAAAAATGTCCCATTGATTACATTCAAATGGATTTGTACACTTTTGATTGTTCTACCTGCATGCCCTGTAGGCAAATGTGTTTCCCTTCTATGAATTTAGAGTTACTGTCTGGAATGGCAATGACTTGGGTCAAGGTGTCTAAAAAGTCCAAAAAGGCTGTAATTGAAGTGGAAGAAAACTTTCTATTATTATTTATATTAAGTTAAAATGCATGTTGGAGAAGGCAATGGCATCCCATCCCATACTCTTGCCTGGAAAATCCCATGGACGGAGGAGCCTGGTGGGCTGCAGTCCATGGGGTCGCTAAGAGTCGGACATGACTGAATGACTTCCCTTTCACTTTTCACTTTCATGAATTGGAGAAGGAAATGGCAACCCACTCCAGTGTTCTTGCCTGGAGAATCTCAGGGACAGGGGAGCCTGGTGGGCTTCCATCTATGGGGTCACACAGAGGCGGACACGACTGAAGAGACTTAGCAGCAGCAGCAAAATGCATGTAAATTGAAGTGTCCAAAATTTTAAATCATATAAATGTAATGACTTGTGGCAAATATTTAGATCAGTACAGCGATGTGGTGGTTAACTAGCTCTCTAGACCAACAATCGCTGATGTGCTGTTTGTCAATGTTTATGGTGTAAATTTGTTGTTGCTTAGTTGTTCAGTCATGTCCAAATCTTTACAACCACATGGACTGCAGCATACCAGGTTTCCCTGTCCTTAACCATCTCCCACAGTTTGCCCAAACTCTTGTCCATTGAGTCGATGATACCATGTAACCTCTGTTATCCTCTTCTTCTCCTGCCTTCAATCTTTCCCAGCATCAGGGTCTTTTCCAGTGAGTCATTTCTTTCATCACGTGGCCAAAGTATTGGAGCTTCAGCCCCAGCATTAGTCTTTCCAATGAATATTCAGGATTGATATCCTTTAGGATTGATTGGTTTGATCTCCTTGCTGACCAAGGGACTCTCAAGAGTTCAAAAGTATCAATTCTTCCTTATGGTCCAAATTTAACATCCATATATAAAAACTGGAAAAAATCCATAGATTTTACTATATGAATCTTTCTCACCAAAGTAATGTCTCTGCATTTTAATATGCTATCTAGGTTTGTCATAGCTTTTCTTCTAAGAAGCAAGGGTCTTTTAACTTCATAGCTGTATTCACCATCTGCAGTGATTTTGCAGTCCAAGAAAATAAAGTATATCACTGTTTCCATTGTTACCCCATCTATTTGCCAGGGAGTGATGGTACTGGATGCCATTACTTAGTTTTTAAATGTTGAATTTTAAGTCAGCTTTTCCACTCTCCTCTCTCACCTTCATCAAGAGGCTCTTTAGTTCGTCTTTGCTTTCTGCCACAACGGTGGTGTCATCTCCTCTCACCTTACCCAATTTCAAACCAAAAATATCACAATACTGAATGTGGAATTGAAAGGGTATGTTCACTTGCCTCTTTTGGGCCATTAGTGCCACTCCAACATGTGAATAGACCTGTGCAGCCAAAGGCCATATGAGATAAAGAACATTTCCATCATTTAAGCATGTTTTCCAAGGCCCTTTCCAGACAATCTCTATCCCCATAAGTCACTAACTTTCTAATTTACATCATAATGAATCATTTTAATTTTCTTTGATTTTTTGTAAATAAATTATTAATAATATATTTTCTTAAATATTTGGATGATAATATTGAAATATTACTTCATCATTTATTAATTTTGCTATTTTCTTAAATAGTTATGTGCCTTCAAATGTATACTTAGGTTTTTATTCTGTTTGTTAGGAAATAAAAAGTAACATTACAAGATTTTCAATATAAGAGTTTTAACGTTTTTGCTCTTATAAAAACACTTTATAAAATATTCCACTATCTTTAAAGGGTGTGAGGACTGGGTTAATATGCCTCCTGTCTAAATCATTATTTATGTGTGAATAATAAACTCTATAGATCCTGCCTTAAAAATATTGGTAGAGTCCAGACACTTGAGTACAACCATCATGCACATGTTAGGTTCCAAGATACCCAAAAGTTTCTTCTTTATAGTATCTAGATTCCATTTGATTCTTTTCATCCAGATTTCATATAAACACTGCAAATGAGATACTGTTATTACCATTCTCTCTCAGACAAGTAAACTGAGGTATAGGTCACTTTATTAACTTGCCCAAGCTACTAAAACAAAGAGAT
Source organism: Aepyceros melampus (assembly GCA_006408695.1). Taxonomy (NCBI): domain Eukaryota; kingdom Metazoa; phylum Chordata; class Mammalia; order Artiodactyla; family Bovidae; genus Aepyceros; species Aepyceros melampus. The sequence continues at coordinate 28,924 of SJXQ01006980.1, read as the reverse complement.
GGTGTTAACTTCCAATCTGGCATATATCTAATCCTCAAAAACCTTGTCCATTCTGTAAGCATAGCCTAGTGTTTCCTCTGTCTGTTATGTGACAGTCTGATAAAGGCACCATTGTATAATATATATTGAGATAGCAGAGAGGAGAGAGAGGGAGAATTAGGAAGAGAAAATATGACACCTCTGTAACGAGAAAAGTAGCTTATGAGAAAATCTGCAAAGTTCCCAGGGCCAGACTCAATGTCTTTTGTTTAGATCTACTCCAACTGCCTTAGTTGGCTATTCTGCCTTTATTTTTTGTAGCACCTGCTTTCATTATTACAGAGTCTCAGATTCTCTAGTCGTTTGGTTCTTTGACTGGTTGGAGCCCTCAAAAAGGAAACTCTATTAATAATGAGTGTCTCCCACCAGAAAATTACTAGAGCTAATCAATGAATAAAGTTGCAGGATATAAAATTAATACACAGAAATTACTTGCATTCCTATGCACTAACAATGAGAGAACAGAAAGAGAAATTAAGGAAACAATTTCATTCACCACTGTGACAAAAAGAATAAAATAGTTAGGAATAAAACTACCTAAAGAAACAAAATACCTATATACAGAAAACTAGAAAACACTGATAAAAGAAATCAAATATGATAGAAACAGATGGAGAAATATACCATGTTTGGAAGAATCACAGATTGGAAGAATCAACATAGTGAAATGAGTATACTGCCCAAAACAATCTATAGATTCAAGCTACCAATGGTATTTTTCACAGAACTAGAACAAATAATTTCACAATTTTTATGGAAACACCAAAAACCTCTAATAGCCAAAGCAATCCTGAGGAAGAAGAATAGAACTGGAGGAGTCAACCTGCCTGACTTCAGGCTCTACTACAAAGCCACAGTCATCAAGACAGTATGGTACTGGCAAAAAGACAGAAATACAGATCAATGGAACAAAATAGAAAGCCAGAGATAAATCCACATGCCTACGGACACCTTATCTTTGACAAAGAAGTCAAGAATATACAATGGAGAAAAGATAATCTCTTTAACAAGTGGTGCTGGAAAAACTGGTCAACCACTTGTAAAAGAATGAAACTAGAACACTTTCTAACACCATACAAAAAGTAAACTCAAAATGGATTAAATATCTAAATGTAAGACCATTAACTATAAAACTCCTAGAGGAGAACATAGGCAAAACACTCTCTGACATAAATCACAGCAGATCCTCTATGACGCACCTCCCAGAGTAGTGGAAATAGAAGTAAAAATAAACAAACGGGGCCCAATTAAACTTAAACCCTTTTGCACAATGAAGGAAACTATAAGCAAGGTGAAAAGACCGCCATCAGAATGTGGGAAAATAACAGCAAGTGAAGCAATTGACAAAAATTTAAATTTAGTTGTTCAGTCATGTCTGACCCTGTGACACCCTGGACTATAGCCTACCAGGCTCCTTTGTCCATGGGATTTTCCAGGCAAGACTACAGGAGTGGGTTGCCATTTCCTTCTCCAGAGGATCTTCCTGACCCAGGGATCTATCCCAGGTATCCCACATTGACAAAGAATTAATCTCAAAAATATACAAGCAGCTCACACAGCTCACTACCAGAAAAATAACCCAATCAAAAAATGGGCCAAATAACTAAACAGAATAAACAGACATTTCTCCAAAGAAGAAATACAGATGACTAACAAACACATGAAAAGATGTTGAATATCAGTTATTATCAGAGAAATGCAAATCAAAACCACAATAAGGTACCATCTCATGCCAGTCAGAATGGCTGCTATCCAAAAGTCTACAAACAATAAATGCTGGAGACAGTGTGGATAAAAGGGAACCCTCTTGCACTGTTGGTGGGAATGCAAACTATTACAGCAGTCACTATGAAGAACAGTGTGGAGATTCCTTAAAAAGCTGGAAATAGAGCTGCCACATGACCCAGCAATCCCACTGCTGAGCATACACACTGAGGAAACCAGTATTGAAAGAACCACATGTACCCTAATGTTCATCACAGCATTGTTTACAATAGCCAGGACATGGAAGTAACCTAGATGTCCATTGGCAGATGAATGGATAAGAAAGCTGTGGTACATAGACACAATGGAATATTACTCAGCTATTAAAAATAACACATTAAATCAGTTTTAATGAGGTGGATGAAACTGGAGCTGATTATACAGAGTGAAGTAAGCCAGAAAGAAAAACACCAATAGAGTATACTAATGTATATATATGGAATTTAGAAATATGGTAATGATGACCCTATATGTGAGACAGCAAGAGAGACACAGATGTATAGAGCAGTCTTTTGGACTCTGTGGGAGAAGGCGAGGGTGGGATGATTTGAAAGAATAGCATTGAAAAACATATATTTGGTTCAGTTCAGTTCAGTTTGGTTCAGTTCAGTTCAGTCGCTTAGTCATGTCCAACTCTTTGTGACCCCATGAATTGCAGCATGCCAGGCCTCCTTGTCCATCACCAACTCCTGGAGTTGACTCAAACTCATGTCCATCAAGTCAGTGGTGCCATCCAGCCATCTCATCCTCTGTTGTCCCCTTCTCCTGCCCCAATAACTCTCATCATCAGAGTATTTTCTAATGAGTCATCTCTTCGCATGAGGTGGCCAAAGTATTGGAGTTTCAGCTTTAGCATCAGTCCTTCCAAAGAACACCCAGGACTGATCTCCTTTAGAACGGATTGGTTGGATCTCCTTGCAGTCCAAGGGACTCTCAAGAGTCTTCTCCAACATTACAGTTCAAAAGCATCAATTCTTTGATGCTCAGCTTTCTTCACAGTCCAAGTCTCACATCCCTACATGACCACTGGAAAAACCATAGCCTTGACTAGACGGACTTTTGTTGGCAAAGTAATGTTTCTGCTTTTTAATATGCTATCTGGGTTGGTCGCAACTTTCCTTCCAAGGAGTAAGCATATTTTAATTTCATGGCTGCAATCACCATTGCAATAATTTTGGAGCCAATAAATAAATAAATAAAGCCTGACACTGTTACCACTGTTTCCCCATCTACTTCCCATGAAGTGATGGAACCAGATGCCACGATCTTATTTTTATGAATGTTGAGCTTTAAGCTTTATATTACCATACGTGAAAGAGATTGGTAGTCAAAGTTCAATGTAAGAAACAGGGCACTCAAAGCAGTGCACTGGGATGACTTGAGGGATGGAATGGGGAGGGACGTGGGTGGGGTTTCAGGATGGGGGACACATGTACTCTCATGGCTGATTCAGTGTGTGGTAAAAACCAGTAAAATATTGTAAAGTAATTAGCCTCTTACCAAAATAAATAAATTAATTAAAAATATGCAAAAATGGGGGGGGGGGGAAGAGTGCCTTTCACAGATGCAGGAAACAAAGTTACAGTTACCAAAGGGGTAAGTGAGGGTGGGGAGGGATGAGGAAATAAATTAGGAGTTTGGAGTTAACATATATACAATGGTATATATAAAAAAGGTAAATAACAAGGACATACACAATGAACTATACTCAATATCTCTTAGCAACCCAAGAAAAGATAATGAAAAATATAAGTGAATCATGTTCCTATACACCTGAAACTAACATAACATTGCAAATCAACAGCACTTCAATTAAAAAATATTTATTGATATAACAATAATGAGCACCTCAAAGGAAGGGTCTTAGTTCAGATCTCATTGAATGTCCATCATCAGGTATTGCAGCACATGTGGACAGTTAAAGATCTGGCTCCTTCAACAGGTACTTGGAAATCCTTCCAACTACAGGGATTTTAACCAACCAAGGGCCCCAAAAGCTGTGCTCTGAAATCCATGACTGTGTTTATGTCAAAACCATGCTTCCAATGGGCTGATCCCAGTTAGTAAGGGAATGTTATGAGGACACTTTCTGAGAGATAGGGGACTCTGGTGATGACTGGCTGTGGCTTGAGGACTCCTGGATGGGCATATTGAGACTCGAGTAGAGTGCACATCAGATCAGGATGCTTCCACTCTACTATCCTCCTCTCTCTCTGTCACCTGCAGCCAGACTTGGTCTGAAGTGTTTTCCCACCTTTCTGAACCTCTCCCTAACTTTTCTCATGAGAATTCACCCCCAATAAAATCTGTGCACACTTAATTTTTTTTTTGGTGCCTGCTTCTCCAAAGACCCAGATTACCATCCCTTGTTAACTATTTGGGTATATCATTTTGAAAAGTGTGATATTGGAAGAAATGCAGAAAGCCACGGTCAAGGAGTCTGAATCACTGCTCCAAGAAACAAAGAAGCACAGCAAAGAGAACACAAAATCCAAGAAACTAAACAGAACCCAGATAGTGAAAGAACTAGCCCCTTGTTCAGAGGCAGATGAGATGGAAAGATAATATCTGGAGTGCTTTTTATTCCCAGCAATTCAGGGATGCTTGCCCTTACCTTTGAGGCTTGTCCATTTACAGTGAAAGTGAAAATGAAGTCACTCAGTCGTGTTCGACTCTTAGCGACGCCATGGACTGCAGCCTACCAGGCTCCTGTGCCCAGGATATGTGCTTTTCTCCAATTAGTTTTATGTAGGAGCCACTCCCACCCGCATACACACACACTCATTCCAGATCAATACGTAGACAGAATGGGAGATGCGAATTGGAATCAGACAATCCAGGTTCAAATTCTTTTTCCACAACATTATGGATGTAGTCCTGACAGCGGGAAAATTATTTAACTTACCCATAATTAGCATTATATTCTCTAGATAAAGAGTATTAGCATACTACTCTGGGTGTAGTTATAAGTATTAGATCACACTTACAAACGCCATTTTCACTCTGCCTACTACATGGTAAAAACTTATTCGTGGTATATATTTTTATAAGAAAGACAGATCGTGCAAAGTTTTCTGGATCAAGGCACCTGGCCAGGCATATTCCTTTTTTTATCTGCTATCCATACCACAAGAAATTTTTATGACTGCAGGATCCTAAACCTGAAAAGTTAAGTATACAGTGTTCATAGTGTTATGTAAATCTAGTTTATCCTTATTTCTTTTTAAATAAGGACTGATTAGGATGTATTATAAATTCTACTAAGCTTGTGGATTCCTGGGTTTCCCCTATTCATTCTTTCATCTTTGCATTTTCTGAGGCTATGTAATCACATGAATATAAATTTTGTCTGCTTTTAACTTCACAATGCACTGAAATTTTATCACCTATTCTACTAACACCTTTCCTTAAAATTAAACCTCGAATAGCCAAAGCCATCTTGAGAAAGAAGAATGGAACTGGAGGAATCAACCTGCCTGACTTCAGGCTTTACTACAAAGCCACAGTCATCAAGACAGTATGGTACTGGCACAAAGACAGAAATATAGATCAATGGAACAAAATAGAAAGCCCAGAGATAAATCCACACACCTATGGACAGCTTATCTTCGACAAAGGAGGCAAGAATATACAGTGGATTAAAGACAATCTTTTTAACAAGTGGTGCTGGGAAAACTGGTCAACCACTTGTAAAAGAATGAAATTAGATCACTTTCTAACACCATACACAAAAATAAACTCAAAATGGATTAAAGATCTAAACGTAAGACAAGAAACTATAAAACTCTTAGAGGAGAACATAGGCAAAACACTCTCTGACATAAATCACAGCAGGATCCTCTATGAAGCAGTGTAACGTGTATGATATCATAAGTGAAACGAATCGCCAGTCCAGGTTGATGCAGGAAGCAGGATGCTTGGGACTGATGCACGGGGATAATTCAGAGAGAGGGTGTGGGGCGGGAGGGGGGAGGTGGGGGTCGGGATTGGAGTTCGTGTACGCTCGTGGCTGATTCATGTCGATGTGTAGCAAAACGAATACAGTATTGTAAAGCAAAACAAACTAAAAAAATAAAAATTAATTAAAAAAATAAAAAATAAATGAAAATATTTATATAAATCTAGAAAATCTTTCTTTTGGATTATTTGTTAATTTCCAGTATTTCTGTTTACTTTCTATTTTTTTTTTGCTTATTCTATGCCAATTTTCTCTTTTTTCTTATCTTCTTATATTATTTGTATTCTTCTTTTTCCATGCCATATCTTGCCTTCTCATATGGCTCATCAGGTTTTCAAGGCAAGAATGCTGAAGTGATTAGCCATTCCCTTTTTCAGTGGACCACATTATGACAGAACTCTCCACCATGAGCCATCCATCTTGATGGCTCATAGTTTCATTGAGTTACACAAGGTTGTAATTCATGTGATCATTTCAGTTAGTTTTCTGGAGTGTGAAGTCAATTGGGCCTTAAGAAACATTACTACAAACAAAGCTAGTGGAGGTGATGAGACTCCAGCTGAGCTATTTCTAATCCTAAAAGATGATACTGTTAAAGTGCTGCACTCAATATGCCAGCAAATTTGGAAAACTCAGCAGTGGCCACAGGAGTGGAAAAGGACAGTTTTCATCCCAAAGAAGGGCAATGGCAAAGAAAGTTCAACTGCCCTCTTTTCACATGCTAGCAGGATAATGCTCAAAATCATTAAAGTTAGGTTCAACAATATCTGAATGGACAGATGTACAAGCTGGATTTAGAAAAGGCAAATAAACCAGAAATCAAATTGCCACTTCCACTGGACAATAAAAAATGCAAGAGGATATCAGAAAAGAAAAAAAAAACAAAAACAACATGTATTTCTGCTTCACTGACTATACTAAAGCCATTGATGGTGTGGAGCACAACAAACTGTGGGAACTTCTTCAAGAGGTAGGAATACAAGATCTCCTTACCTGCCTCCTGAGAAACCTGTATATAGGTCAAGAAGCAACAGTTAGAACCAGACATGGAACAGCAGACTGGTTCCAAATTGGGAAAGGGGTACATCAAGGCTGTATGTTGCCATCCTGCTTATTAAACTTATATGCAGAGCACATCTTGCAAAATGCTGGGCTGGATGTGGCACAAGCTGGAATCAAGATTGCCGGGAGAAATATCAGTAACCTCAGAGATGCAGATGACACCACCCTAGTGGCAGAAAGTTAAGAGAAGCTAAAAAGCCTCTCAATGAAAAACTTGCTTAAAACTCAACATTCAAAAACCTAAGATCATGGCATCCAGTCCCATCACTTCACGGCAAGTAGATGGGGAAAAAATGAAAATAGTGACATATTTTATTTTCTTGGGCTCCAAAATCACTGTGAATGATGACTGCAGCCATGAAGTTAAACAATGTTTACTCCTTGCAAGTAAAGCTATGACAAACCCTGATAGTGTATTAAAAAGCAGAGACATCACTTTGCTATGATTTTCCAGTAACCATCTATGGATGTGAGAGTTGGACCATAATGAAGGCTGAGAGCCAAAGAATTGATTCTTTCAAACTGGAGCTAGAGAAGAATCTTGAGATTCCCTTGGACAGCAAGGAGATCGAAGCAGTCAAACATTAAAAAAAAAAAAATCCTGAATATTCATTGGATGGACTGATGTTGAAGCTGAAGCTCCAATACACTGGCTGCCTGATGTGAAGAATGGATTCACTGGAAAAGACCCTGATGCTAGGAAAAATTGAGGGCAAGAGGAGAATGGGGCGACAGAGGATGAGATGGTTGGATGGCAACATTGACTCAACGGACATGAATTTGACCAAACTTGGGAGACAGTGAAGGACAGAGAAGCCTGACATGCTGCAGTTCATGGGATCTTAAAGAGTAGGACATGACTTAATGACCGAACAATAGGAGAATATTGAGTATAAAGACCTGTGCATCTGGGTCACAATTTGAATTGCCACATGAGAAGAACACCACTACCAAGCCCTACCATGTATGTCTGCATCTGTGGGCTCTCAGGAGTCATCTCTATTGCCACAGTGACTAATGATAACAGCAACTCATGGGTCCTTACAGTGATAGTGTGCTGTATTTGGGTGAAGGTTTGTAAATTATTTTTCTCATGCAGTCTAATCAATATTTTCAGCTTTTCTTCACACAACCTGTAGTCATAAGTGAACCAAATATACTAACCACTGATTCAATTTTCAGATCTACATTTATTTTATTTTACACACACACACACACGCACATATATATTTTTTCTCCTGTATGCAAATTTACTTACATTGAATATGCATGCATGTATATGTATGTACATCTACAGAAACAATCTTTTTTAATAAAAAAAGACATATATTCTTTCATAAAAAATGACTTGTCACGAGGTTTTTATGCACATAAGCAAAGACACCAAATATAACTATATATATAGACAAAGACAGTTTATATAATTATTACTGACCTGCCTCTTGAGAAATCTGTATGCAGGTCAGGAAGCAACAGTTAGAACTGGACATGAAACAACAGACTGGTTCCAAATAGGAAAATGAGTACATCAAGGCTGTATAGTGTCACCCTGATTATTTAACTTATATGCAGAGTACATCATGAGAAACACTGAGCTGGAGGAAGCACAAGCTGGGATCAAGATTCTCAGGAGAAATATCAAGGACCTTAGATATGCAAATGAAACCACCCTTATGACAGAGAGTGAAGAAGAACTAAAGAGTCTCTTGATGAAAGTGAAAGAGGAGAGTGAAAAAGTTGGCTTAAAGCTCAATATTCAGAAAACTAAGATCATGGCATCTGGCCCCATCACTTCATGGCAAATAGGTGAGGAACAGTGGCTGACTATATTTTTCTGGGCTCCAAAATCACTGCAGATGGTGATTGCACCCATGAAAGTGAAAGATGCTTACTCCTTGGAAGGAAATTTATGACCAATCTAGATAGCATATTAAAAAGCAGAGACATTACTTTGCCAAAAAAGGGTCCATCTAGTCAAGGCTATGGTTTTTCCAGTGGTCATGTATGATGTGAGAGTTGGACTATAAAGAAAGCTGAGCACTGAAGAATGGATGCTTTTGAACTGTGGTGTTGGAGAAGACTCTTGAGAGTCCCTTGAACTGCAAGGAGATCCAACCAGTCCATTCTAAAGGAGATCAGTCCTGGGTTGAAGCTGAAACTCCACTACTTTGGCGATCTGATGCGAAGAGCTGACTCATTTGAAAACACCCTGATGCTGGGAAAGATTGAAAGCAGGAGAAGACGGGTAAGCCAGAAGATGAGATGGTTGGATGGCATCATGGACTCAATGGACATGGGTTTGGGTAGACTTGGGAGTTGGTGATGGACAGGGAAGCCTGGCATGCTGCAGTTCATGGGGTCACAAAGAGTTGGACACGACCGAGAGACTGAACTAAACTGAACTGCCTGGTGTTGTAGGCAGTGTGGGGTCACTTCCAAGGTAGTTCCCGCTGTTCAGCTTCCTCTCTTTGCTGGTCTCTTCAGTGTACACTGTTGGTGGGAATGCAAATTAGTACAGCCACTATGGAGAACAGTGTGGAGATTCCTTTAAAAATTGCAAATAGAACTGCCTTATGATCCAGTGATCCCACTGCTGGGCATACACACCAAGGAAACCAGAATTGAAAGAGACACGTGTACCCCAATGTTCATTGCGGCACTGTTTATAATAGCCAGGACATGGAAGCAACCTAGATGTCCATCAGCAGATGAATGGATAAGAAAGCTGTGGTACATATACACAATGGAGTATTACTCAGCTATTAAAAAGAATACATTTGAATCAGTTCTAATGAGGTGGATGACACTGGAGCCGATTATACAGAGTGAAGTAAGCAGAAAGAAAAACACCAATACAGTATACTTACACATATATATGGAATTTAGAATGATGGTAATGATAACCCTGTATGTGAGACAGCAAAAGAGACACAGATGTATAGAATGGCCTTTTGGACTCTGTGGGAGAGAGAGAGAGGGTGGGATGGGTTGGCAGAGTGGCAGTGTAACATGTATGATATCATAAGTGAAACGAATTGCCAGTCTAGGTTTGATGCAAGATGCAGGATGCTTGGGACTGATGCATGGGGGACAATCCAGAGAGACGGTGTGGGGCGGGAGAGGGGAGGTGGGGGTCGGGATTGGGAGTTCATGTACACTTGTGGCTGATTCATGTCAATGTATAGCAAAACGAATACAGTATTGTAAAGCAAAACAAACTAAAAAATAAAAATTAGTTTAAAAAATTAAAAAAAAACTGAACTGCCTTTACAAACAAGTGATATAATTTCATAAACTTCTGCACATTTAATTCCTACTTACCACTATATGTTTCCATGTCAGCCCGTGTAATTTTTTTTTTCTGTTTTTGTTTCTTCACTTTCTAAATGTGACTTTATAATGTTCCACTGTATGTCTCAGATATTTTTAACCAGTTGCCTACTGTTGGATTTATCTAGGTATCTGTAATCTTATACTGTTATAATAAAACCCGCATTTAACATCCTGGTTTTTGAATTATTTCATACATGTAAAATATACAAGTAAGTCTCATTTAAATAAACACCAATAGAATGACTGGTCAAGAAGGATGTATATGTGAGTTTATGATTTGATGGTATCAAGTATTCCTCTATGGCAACTGTACCAATTACACTCCAAAACAATATTTGGGGAGGTACCTGCTTGAGCCTACCTGACAAACCAGTACGTTATACTCAGATATTGTTCCTCTAGTCTATGTAAATGAAACTATTTGTATGGTGATCTGCCCTTCGTCAAGATTCAAGTTAATAATTTTATGGCCCAGGATGAACCATTTGGTGCCAAGATTATTCCAAAATGCATCTTATGAGTGAGGGCCTGCTGCCATTCTGAGTTTTAAGACATTCCTCTCTTTCATTAACAGACTGCTGGTGCCTATATAACATCCAGCTGAAGACTAGCAGGGGGGTACTCTTTCTGCCCCCTTCTGACGCCTATGTCAGAAGCTTTCTCTATCTCCTTTATACTTTAATAAAACTTTATTACACAAAAGCTCTGAGTGATCAAGCCTTGTCTCTGGCCCTGGACTGAATTCTTCTCCTTTGGGGGCCAAGAATCCTGGCGTCTTTTGTGATTCAACAACAACTTTTCATCCAGTTGCCATCTGAGTGTTCTTTCAGATGTCTGGTTATTTGACAAATTGAAAGGAGAAAACTGAAACTCCATGCAGTTCTAATAAGCATTATGATTAGCAATGTTTGACATCTTTTACTATCTTTAAATCTATTTGCATTTATTTTCTGTGCAAGTTCTCAGCATACTTTTATTAATTTCTTCATTATATTGTTTGCCTTTTGTTTTATTGGATCACTTTATCATGTGTGGGAATAAGCTCTTGCCCTGTTTTATTTATTTTTTTTTTTGCTATGTTGATACTGTCTTCTTGTTTAACTCATATGATACTTGTAAGGCTCATTTCAAAGTGGTCACATTGTGAGGCAGTGCAATGGTGAGAGGATAAGTCTTGGAATATCTCTCAACCTCCCTACACGGGGATAATATTAGGACTTACATCTTTGGATGTAAGATATCTTAGAAAAGAAACTGGAAGATAATAAGCTCCTCACATTTGCTACAGCTATTTTCAAAATTTCCTTTAAGTCTTCTGTCAGTCATGTCATAGAAAGGCATTTTGGACCACAGGACTTTAAAAGAAAAAAAATCCTATGTCGTTACTGTAAATTTTGGTTTCAAGCTTATATTTGAAACTTTGATGGAAGTAGAATTTATACTGCATGTAAAGTATGGTATTTAGAGTCTGTATATCAGTTTTCAAGATGACTCTTGAGTTTATCCAATAATTTTTGTTTAATAACTCAAGTTATTTTTCTGTTAAATTTTTTCATAAATTCAATTCCCATATGTATCTGTGTCTATTTCTGGACCTTTTTAATATAAATTTTTGATCTCACAATTTAAGTGCCAATCTCACTTTTCACACTGATGGCATATCTATGCTATGGGATCTGAAAGGGTTCAATAAATACTTATTTTTCAGTTCTAAAATATTCAAGCCCTACCTTTTTTTTCCCTTTCATATGAATCTTCACAGTAGACTTATGTATGTATGTATTTACTTACTTAAGCTATACATGATCTATTTTTACTTGTCTTAATCTGTTTGGGCCTGCTGGAAATGAAGTGGCCTTGATGATTTCTAAATAACCTTTGGAATCATCTTCTCCTATCTTCAAGAACAGAGCATGTTCAGAGCCAAACAACTCTTATGGTCTTGACCTATCAAATCTAAGAAGTCTGACAGCCTTCATTCTGTCTCATTTCTGCCCCCTTAAGTTCAAACTGAGAGTGTTCCTACTGAGGTGGCTGGTTAGGGCCACAGTTTATACCTGCACTAATCTCATCAACATGTTTGGCTGCCACACCATGAATTTGCTCTTCTGAACACACTTCATTATTATTATTATTGTAATACGGACAGACTGAGAATTTCCCAAATCTGTATGTTCTATTTCCCTTTTCCTATCAATTTGGTCTTCATTTTTCTCTGCCCAAACAGTTAGGAAGAAACAAGCTGCTTCTTCAACATTTTGGTAGCAAATCTCTCCACCTAAATGTCCATTTTCCATTTCACTGCTCACAAGTTCTATTTGCCATTTTGCAACAAGGGTCATATTTTCTATGTTGTCCAATAACGTATTCCGTTTTATGCCTGAAACATTATCAGAATGTCCATTACCATCCTAATTTCTACCAATATTCTGTATATGATTTTGTGTTTGTGTGTGTGTAAGGACTGATGCTGAAGTTGAAGCTTGAATACTCTGGTCACCTGATGCTAAGGGCCAACTCATTGGAAGAGAATGATGGTGGGAAAGATTGAGGGCAAGGGGAGAAGAGGTGGCAGAGGATGAAATGGTTAGATAGCATCACCAACTCAATTAATATGAATCTGAGAAAACTCCAGGAGATAGTGAAAGACAGGGAAGTCTGGTGTGCTGAAGTCCATGGAGTTGCAAAGAGCTAGCCATGACTTAGTGAATGAACAACAGCAATTCCCTACATCTCTCCACCTTCCTTTATGAGCCTTCACAAGTTACCTTTATTAATAGAAGACTCCATAGCAATATCAATCTTTTTAGCGGGCACCTCATGACTCTTCCAGCCCTATTACTAGTTCCAAAACTACTTCCACATTTTTAGGTAGATGTGAGAGAAGCATCTACCTCTTATTACTCATTTCTGTCTTTTTCAGTTCAGGATGCTATAGCAGAATGCCACAGATGGGATGGCATAAAAACAGCCTTTATTTCTCACAGTTCTGGAGGCTGAAGTCGAGCTGCCAACGTGATTGGGTTCTTAGTGAGGTCCTTTTCCTTTTTTGCAGATGGCCACCTTCTAGCTGTATCTTCATGTAGTGGTGAGAGAGAAACCATCTCTCTTATGTCTCTTCTTATTAAATTACGTATCCCATTCATGAGGGCTCCACCCTCAACACCAAATTATCTCTGAAAGCCAACACCTCCAAATACCACCACATTGAGGATTAGAGGTTCAACATATGAATGGAATAGACAAAAAGTCAGTTCAAAGGAGTAATTTATTAGGATTTTGTCAAGTACGTAAATGAACTTAAAGAACTGACACAATAATATGTTGAACTTCCCTATCAAATTCCATGGTACACATTTTCACTTCTTCAAGTATTCTTTAAGAATAATTACCTTGTCAAAATTCTTAATTTTGCAGCTTTTCCAGACTTATTTTTGCTTATTTCTATACACTTCATTGTCTCCATAAAAAAGTCTCCATTAAATTTTCTATATTTTTTGTATGAAATTTCCATTAATTTTTCTTAGCCTCTTAGAGAGTTTTTTTCTGAAGTTTTCCAGATAGTTTTGGATTTTCAACATAAAATATTATTTATTTCAGAAAGATAAATTTACATCATTCTTAGAAATTTCATATGCCTCAATTGTTTTATTTTGCATTCAATTGTACTGATTCTCAAAATAATACTGACTGGCAGTACAGATAAGGGATCTACTTGTTTTTGGTTGATCACAGGAGACAATTTTATGATTACTTTCCTTGTTAAAATAATGAAAATGCTGGAATACCTTGATTCTGGCTATTAAAAATATATTTACACTTTACATCAGGTACATGATAATTTTCATAAATAAACCATATTTCAATAAATCATTTAATCATTTGGGTGAAAATGTGTGTGTGTACATAGTATCATGATTATACTTTGGCATAAATTATGCATCATACAATGGAATATCATACAGCCATAAATAGTAAATAAATTCCACATTTGCTACAATGTGGATTATCCTTGAGGCATTATGCTATGTGAAATAAATCAGACAAGAGAAGACAAATGCTTTATCATTTATAGCTTGAATTTTTAAAAAATTAACTGAGAGAAACAGGGAGCAGATCAGTGGCTGCCAGGGTAGCAGAGTAAAATGGGGGAAATAGGTGAATGTGGTCAGAGTACAAATTTCCAATTATAAAACAGGTTCTAGGGATTTAATGTACAGCATGGTGACTAGCTAATAATTAATGTACTATGTATTATAAAGTCACTGAAACAGTAGATTTAAAAAGTTCTCATCACATACACACACAAATTGTTAACTATGTGAGGGGTGCCACATATACATATATAAAATCATATATTTTACATCTTAAACCTACACAATTTTATGTCAATTATATCTAAGAAAAGCTGAAAAAAATAACAGAACAAAATAAAACCACATAATAGGTCCTAATTTCCATTTTCCATTTGATAAATGTTTCCAAATTGTATAAATAGTAATGAAATATTTGTTCTTTAAAGGTTTTATGAAAATCCCTATTGTTTTTGGTAAAACTGCATTCTGTGAAATAATTTACTCATGTTAAATATTACATTATATTTTATGTAGTCATGTGTAATTAATTACATGAGCCTAAAATTATCAATGTCTTTCAAGTTCTGCAATTAATTGGTATCTGTTTGAGTAACGTTCTTTTGTATGTTTAATAGAACCTCTCTTTGTGGTGAATTCCTATGAATTGAGTGTGTGTCCAACTCCATATTTGCATTTTGTTGCTATTTTTTCCTCATTTTCTTAAGTTGGATAATGGTGTATCTATTTTACATATTTTTAAATAAATCAAATCAATCATAATATTTAATATATTAATTTATTCCATTCTTTACTATTTTTAACTGTTTTGCTTCCTTTAGTCATGTGTTTTGTGACTGTGCATTAAAAATTTTATAGATGTATACTATATACATATATAGATAACACATCTCACACATCTATATAAAATTATATAGATATTGAATTTAGTGTTTTTTCAGATATAAGATGTCCATAATTATTTCTTTTGCTACATTAAGATAAAATATTTTTTCATATTCTACCATCATTTTTTTTGGGGGGAAAATAACCTATTCTTTCCTGATATACTCTTCTTCTGCTGTGCTAGTTTTGCTTATTTGTCAGTTTTTCACTTGAGATTATTTTGGCATCAATATTGACAAACGAAAGAGTCTGGGATCTAGTTAACTCTGTGTTATACTATATTAGAAATATTCTGATATCAATGTTAGGTGTCATTCATATGCTAACTAAATCTCCTCTTTCTTCTCTTCTCTGGAGTGGTGTATATATCATGACAGTCTATTTAAAGGTTTTACTAAATTTCTGGGACAAATGTCTTTTGGGGCAGTCCATGGCATAAGTACATTCCTGAAACTTTAACTTTTCATTAGTAATTGTTTTGGTTTGATGTGTTTCTTAGATTGTTTGGAAAATCATGTTGAAAATTTTAAAGTCCTATCACATTTCCAAGTGAATGTGTCTTAGCGTAACAAGGGTTTATTTCCTATTTCTTTGGTGTATGCTTTTCTCTGAGTATGTCCTATTCCTATTTTGTTTAATTGCACTTCATACTTTTTAATTACATTAATGGTTTATCTGTTTATTGATTTTTCTCAGAAAACAGCTTATATACTTTCATTTTATGATCCACTAATTTTTGCTTTAAGTGAAAGTGAAAGTGAAGTCGCTCAGTCGTGTTCAACCCTTTGCCACGCCATGGACTATAGCCTATGAAGCTCCTCTGTCCATGGAATTTTCCAGGCAAGAATACTGGAGCAGGTTGCCATTTCCTTCTCCAGGAGATCTTCCTGACTCAGGAATTGAATTTGGGTCTGTCACATTGCAGGCAGACACTTTACTGTCTGAGCCACCAGGGAAGCCATTTAATTTTTGCTTTAATCATTCTTAATTCTTTCTGCTTACCAGTGTGTGTGTGTGTGTGTGCATCTGAATGTTGTAGTTTCCTTAAATCTTACAGATTTGGATATCTAATAAATTATGTAAACTGTATTTCTAGATATTGTATATTAGTATTTAACATTATCTTTACTCTGAGTGCAGATTCAGCACTATTTCATAGATTACAGTATACATAAATTTTCATTATCTTATTCTGCCATTCTGGATGATTTTGAATTTACTCTTTCATCAAATTATTTTTGAGAGAGGTATTTTAAAAATCTCTATATAATAGTGGTTTCAGAGTAGGCAATAGCACCCCACTCCAGTACTCTTGCCTGGAAAATCCCATGGACAGAGGAGCCTGGTAGGCTGCAGTCCATGGGGTCACTAAGAGTCAGACACAAGAGACTGACTTCACTTTCAATTTTCACTTTCATGTATTGGAGAAGGAAATGGCATCCCACTCCAGTGTTCTTGCCTGGAGAATCCCAGGGACGGGGAAGCCTGGTGGGCTGCCATCTATGGGGTCACACAAAGTCAGACACGACTGAAGTGACTTAGCAGCAGCAGCAGCAGCAGCAGCAGTGGTTTATTTTCTTGTCTTGAATCAGAGACCATTGCCTGTACTACTAATTTTTCAATTTAATTGACAGTTTCATTGTGATCTAATACATAGCCGGGTATTTTTGTTAGTGATAACTCTAGGAAATGTGATATGCAATATTTTTCATGGCAAAAATTCTAACGTGTTAATTTATTTCTTTATACCAGTTTTGGGTTATTTTCCAAGTACCCCTTTTTTCATCCCCACCTCAAATTCATTTGACACTTAGGTTGTAGTTCAGCATTTGCTGTGGAAACAGAAATCACATCCCTGAGATATTTGCAAAAGTGAAAAATGGAACACCATATAGGCATGAAATATGAATTAGAAATCTTTCCCTTTAAGTCACTGAGATCCAGTAAATGGACTTAGTGAAGGAGTATGAGGTGCATTTTTAGCATATTCATTTCTTTAAGTCTTTACATCCACCAAACTTAAACAAATGAAGCATAAGAAAATCAGATCTGTTTCACCCAGGCATTCTTTGTGTGGTCAGAATGACACTCTGCATGCTACAAGCCCCAGAGGCTGAATCCATGAATCTCCTGGAGGAGGGAGCAGCATACACTCTGAATCACTCACAGAGCAAACCTTTGTATGGCAAAGGGATCCTTTGTTCCTAACTGCAGCAGAGGTGGTTCATTTGTCCTTATGGGCAGGCCCTCAGGACACTTCACCCAGCTTCAGTCCTGGTGATATCCCTGTTATTTGATCTCTTTCTGAATGAGCTGATGAGGAACAGGGAATCTCTTAAAATATATATATATATATGATTATTTAAAGTTAATTATTTGAAAAGTGGCACTACCTTGAAGTTTATGACATTATTTGATGCCATAGATATATAATGTAAATCACACAATATACAGTGTACAAGAACCATTTGCAAGATTCCTGTATTTCATGCAGAGTAATATAATTTTACTCTAAATAGTAAATACTGGTGTCCACCAGGCTTCTCTGTCCTTGGAATTCTTCAGGCAAGAATACTGGAGTGGACTGTCATCTCCAGAGGGATCTTCCTGACTCAGGTATCGACTACTGCATTGCAGGCAGATTCTTCACTGTCTGAGTCACCAGGGAAG